>BLKR01003956.1:0-125179 GCA_011170035.1 Teleogryllus occipitalis
GACGGACGGACGGAGACGGACGGACGGACGGAGACGGACGGACGGAGACGGACGGACGGGGACGGACGGAGACGGACGGACGGGGACGGACGGACGGACGGACGGACGGACGGACGGAGACGGACGGACGGACAGACGTTATTTTTGGGAAAAAGATTTCTTCAGTATCAGGGGACCCCAAAATGTGTATTTCTGTTGAAATCTCGAAATCGATGTTCCGCAGCATTACATAACTTTCTCTATATTAAGTATATTACTCCATATATACGTACGTACACGAGAAAATAAAAACCGACCCATTAAAATTTTTAAAACCTAACCCTGACCCAGAATATTATAACACACACATATACATTGTTTGAAAAAGAAAACACGAAAAGCATATAATGCAAATCATTATAGCAACATTGATATGCATAAAATCCGAGAATACTCTCGAAATCTCCAAGAAAAAAGCACATGAAATGTTTTTGGCAAACATACTAAATAACAAAGAAAATCAGTGGAGTAGTTTCACAAATATGTCCGGAGATGCAAGGGAAATGAAGAAACCCCGAAATCAAAATTGAAAATTTAAACATTGTGGAAGACATAAATAAAGCCAAACATTTAATAAGTATTTTAAATCGCCGGCTTGGATAGCCGAGGTCGCTAAGACTGAAGAGCCATAAATGCGCCGTTCCAGAGGGTCACAGGTTCGAATCCTGGCTAGGGCATAATGTTTGTGTGTCCATATACCGTTACCCCTAATGTTACTTACAGAGGTCGCTATATGATCTTAGTAGGTGAAAAGTTATCTTAAATAAGTAAAAAAATTTAAATCGGCATATAATCCCAAAAGTAAGAAGACAAATAAAATCACAGAAACAGAAAATCTCGGACCCAAACAGCATAGCTTTCCAAATAATAAAACTTGGAGAAGCTCCAAGTTGCCCGTTACGCCCATTGTATGCAAAATCATGGAGCACCTAGTGGTGGAATTTATTCGTCAAAAGTGGGAAAAGGAGAGTTGGTTCCCTCAAAATCGGCACAGATTCAGGAAGGGGTACTTGCGCAAGAGCCATATAACTTCTCTCTTTCAGGATTTGGCTAACGAAATCTATTCTGGGAGGGAGGGTTGACGCTACAATAACAGATTTCACAAAAGTGTTTGATGCTGTACCGCACAATTTACTAAACTGAGAAACTCTCAAAATCAGACATCAATATGGATTAATGGATTCCTCCAAAGCCAGAAACAAGCCAGAATGATTAGGTGAATAGTTATCAGAGTTTGCAAATATCATGTGCGGGGCCCCACAGGGGAGTGTTGTTGGTCTTCTACTCTTTCTTGCCTTCATTAATGACTTGACTGAGAATATTACAATGCATTTCTGATTATTTGCAGGTATATACTCTATAGTGTCATTAAATCATTCATGGATGTCGAACATTTGCAAATAGATTTAAGCAAAATAGAATACTGGAAAATCTCCAATACAATGAAAATGAATTGCTCTAAAGGCTAAGCCATTACGCTTTGTAAGACTCATAGTTATGCCATTTTATCTTATAAATTAGGCTCTGATATAATACTTCAGGTCTCTTGCTATAAGTATTTGAGAGTTCTCTTAGACACAAAACTCAACTGGGATAAGCATATAAATTATGTACTGAGAAAAGAGTGGAGAAATTTACACTTTGTTACATGAATACTTAAAAGAGGCAATGCAAAAGCAAAAGCTTTAGTTTACATGTCTCTTATTCGTCTTATTTTACAATACAGAGTAGCTTGCTGGGACCCTTACAGACAGGGACACAGTATGGATAAAATTCAAACGCAGGCAGAAAATTTCTCATTAGGTAAACAAAGTAAGTTTGTAGGTTTGATTTAGGAACCTTTTGAAATGCGTAGCTAAAAGGCCAGGATTTGTGCTCTATTTAAAACTTAATAGAAGAACCAGTGTGACGTGAAATTCAGAGCAAAATTGAGAACCCATTCCATTATTGTAGAGGGGCTCATCCTTACAAAATCAAAAGAAAGAAGCAGGGGACAGACGTTACAAAACACTCTTTTATGAACCAGACGATAAAGGATTGGAACAGCTTACTCTTGGCAGTCTTTGAAACCTTTCCTTGCACTGTAAAAATGTTTAGAAATAGGTTAGATCAAATATAATTGAGTTTATACAAACAATATTATCTAGTCTGTACCCAAAATTGATGCAATAGTTCTGTTACTGTAGTTTGCACTTGCTTTTATTTACTTTACTATTTATTTTTTTAATTTACTTATTTTGCTTACCAACCATTTTTTATGTTGTATTAGTATTATACTATTACTGTTGCTGTATTATTGTGATTGTATTGTAGTTATCATCATCATCATTATCAAATTCTGCCATCAGTTTTTGTAACTATTTGCAGATTAAATCTGTCTATATATAATCAACACTTGTTGTCACCAACTCGGAATGAATAAGTGAAGGAGAAGAGTATTATATGAGATGAAAGCTTTTGCCACACATTTATGATGCCCAATATCCAAATATCACATCATTTAAAGTTTTCAGTCAGAGTAGGTATCAAACTAAAAAATATCAAAAGTATAGGCCCAAAATCTTCACTTTAGATTGCCCATGAAAGATCATGCAGGCAGAGTAGTAAAGCACAACAGTGCTTCAGCCGAGACCCAACTGTCAAGCACAAAGAAGAATGGGACATCCTACAATCATGAATTGTCATCAAACGTTTGCAAGTATAACTCAGATGTATAAAAATACAATGTTAGTTACACTATTAGACTGACATCAGAGTGTGTTAAAAAAAGCATTTAAAATAAATTAAGTATTCAATTTACCTGCATCCATGATAACACTTTGAGAAGGAAATTCACATTAGGACACTGCAATTTCAGAAGTAAATCCCAAGTTTGTTCTTTGCATGCACTTGGCAAAGACGATGTACAAAGAGTATATAAAATGACAGGCCTCAACATCTCTTCACAATTATTTGAAACACTGAAACATAAATCAATAATCATAAATGAAGATGATGATAAAATAATAATAATAATAATAATAATAAATCACACAATACTGTATTCAATACATTTTTGTAAAACAGATAACAAACATATCTTCAAAATAACATATAGTACGTACATTTCATTTGAATGATTGAAGAGAAATTTCATTTGACTGTAAACATCAATCCAAACATCTTTCCTCTGTTTCAATACTGTAATCATGGGATGTTGGGGATTTCTAATAAAGAATGGGCTTCTATACTCTTTTTTTTGCATGAGATGTGATTCTACATCTATTACAAGTAGTTGGCCAATTGAAGTAATGATTCCTGTATAATTCCTGTAATAAATCCATCAGTATTGTCATTTCACAAACAATATATCCTGATGCAATAAGCAGTGACTCAATAAAATCTCAAATGATGGGATGAATTCCATTCATCTTAGTATTAAAAATGGTTTTATAAAAATTTTAAATTAAATTATAAACAATTATTAACAAAAAAATCTTTAATAAAAATAATAGCCACTACAGAATTTTTGTTACATAGAAAAGAAGCCAACAATTACATTTACTTCATTAAAAAGAAAAATGCCATAGCCAGAATCTTCTTCCTGTGGAGACTCAATAAGTGAACGTTTCACATAAGAACATTCAAACTGAATAATTTTAGTAGAGAACTGGTTATACTTCTCAAGAAACACTTTCACAAGACACACTGGTAAAAAAACTCTTTTTTTAATGCTGAAAAATTACAAAACACTGTTTTAATTCATCATAACATTCTTAAAAATAGTATTTTAGTAGTTATCTGTATATTAGCTATAAAGACACACTCTTGATGCATCTCAATGAGTAAAGTTCATAAATATATATACAAAGTTGAAAGTCCTATCTTCCATCATCAATCACTCAATTTTATTTGAGGAGTATAAATATTAATATTATAATTCAAACTACAGATGTACCTTGCTGTAACCAGTGAAGCCACAAATCCATAAAGAGCTGTGTCCCATGGTATCACACCCAATTCCACCAGTGCAACAATACCTTGACTTGCAGTCACACTAACAAGTGCCTCTTCATCTTCACATTTCTGTTTGAGATATTTAAATTCTTGACTCTAAAGCAAAAAATATCAATATTAATAGTACATAGAATTTGAACTTTCAGTTGCATGGTACATAAGCAACAATGAGATTCAACTTCACCTTCTCTCCATTTTCATTGGGATTTGCCTTCTGCCGTATTGTATCAACCAACTTTGCCACTGTCTGCAAATCATTAATAAATTACAGATTTAGAAAATACAAAAGTAAAAATCTAATTGAGAATACTTACATTCACAATGAGAACCGCATTTTTCTTCTTCAATTTATACTCAATCTCTTCCATTTTTCTTCTTCAAATGAGTTTTTGACTAGCATATAACCTAGAAATGGTGTAACATTTAAATTATACTTGAAATAAAACATTTGATTACAGATTAATTACAATCATCTCCATTATGTGCCTCTACATCTTGAAAACAAATACACAAAATTGGTAGGAAAACATATTAGGATTAATTCGTGGGAAATCGAACACCATTGAAACACATACTCCAAGCACTTCACAGCAGCTGGTCTAGAAATTAAACTACTGGTGTGCTGCACATCAAATTTCTGTAAATTGCTTTCGGATGTGAAGATGGGAGTGTCAAATAAAAAAATGTGATGACTAACACTACGGATCTATGTGTAATGCTGTCATATGACATTGTTTTAAGTTATTTCTCAGTTCTAATTTTTTGACCATTCCCATATGAAAATAAACTTTGATAATTATGAAAGAAACGTTTGTAACAATTAATCTCTCAAGTTACTCCCCTATCTCACGATTTTTCGCCAGTGGTTACAGCAGCTAGAACACAGAAGTGGCAGCCTATTTGTTTGAATCTACTTAATTTTCAGTAGTGGACAACGGGTGACAAGGGAAATATTGACACTTTACCTACACACGAACTTCGAACACACTAATAAGTAAGGGCAGTGACCATATCTGATTTCATCTTCACAACTATATTTGACTCTAGTGATTCGTAATCACGGAGAAACATCATATTAACCTTATGAGCTTCACTATTAACATGACAAGAATTCTCAAGATATATTTAATACTTTTATTTGGGCACAGTTATTGCGATTTTAGTACGGGTGAACGGCGCTTTTCCCACCCAGCATCTGCCCAGCGTGCTGCCTCTGCGCCTGGTCCACGCAAATTACAGTATTTTGCAATCCGATTTATACTTAGGTTTTTCTAAGGTGGTGGCTGAGAGTAGTATCTCCAAGACGGAATACGGCACAAATTTTTGAGTCATTCTCAGTTTTGCCGCAAGATGTCGCATGATCGCGACCGCATCAAACAGTGCTGCAGATCAAGCGACTCTAGCGGCAGGACAAAGAACGACTCAAAAAGCTGTGCAAAATTCCATCCTGGAGATACTACCCTCAGCCGCCACGTTAGAAAAATCCAAGAATGTACTCTGATTTAAACATAGGTTCACTTCAAGATAAAAAGTTTGAAGGGGAGAGGGACATTGTCAATCAATCGGGAACTCCAATACCAAAAATTTAAATCCTAACGATTGGATGTCAAGTGCCCTTCTCCTCCCAGCTCGTGATCGTGAAGTGCAGCTATACTTAAATCGGAGTATAGTAAAAAAATATAGTGGCACTTCATGGCCAAGGCTGAAAGGAGAAGGGAAACTTTGTCATCTAATCGGGAACTCCAATAGAGATGTTCGGAACACGTGACGGTATATAGTTCGGAGGGCAGTACCGTCGCCTCTGGATGGCAAGCGGCTACAGATGGCCGTGAGCTTACGGATAAAATATGTCATAATTGTCGATTATCTTTTAAAACGTGATTATTCTTCGTGGGCGGTTTTCCTCTGCCTATAATGGTTTAAAAACGTTATTTTGTTTTGTTTAGATACACTTTCTCGCAGTTAGATCTTCTCTTTTCATTAAAATAAAGTTATACTTTCAGGATAACCAAGTTGTGTCCGATAGTGGACTAGGGCAAAGGGGACCAAGCGAGACAGAGTAAGATTTTATAGATACCCTACTGTTCCCAGAAATCAGAAAAGTAAAATTATAGAACCTTCGGAATAAAGAGAACCTAATATTTCTGCTTTGAAGCAAAAAAAAGTTATATAATTATTTCATGTCAATAGTACAGATTCCGCTCAACTTCGTAATTCACAATTCACACGTCTTAACATTTTCCTGTAATTCTCAGATGTTTCTCGTGAAAACGTCTGTAGATTTTCCACATTTTACAATAATATAAACAATTCACTAAAAGACATAGCGATCAATGAATAAGTTGTCATTTACATACATTTTTGTGCTGTACATGTAGCAATATAATATATGTATGAGCCACTAAATTTCGTGGATCTTCAAGACTCCATTTGTGTAAAATCTAAGCCATTTTCTTCAAGAATATTTGTATAAACGCAAAGCCCAAATGTTACATAGATCATCAAATCAACTGTTTTCTTCTCTTTTTGTTTCCTTTTTCTTTTAATTTGTTGCGTTTTACAAATTGACGCAACGCGTCTCTAAGCCCCATAAGTGGCGTTGAGCGCTTTGCGCTGGGGAGTAATCCTCCATTACCTTTAAGTCATGTCACGTCGTAGTCAGTTGTCAAGAGGACCGCCAAGTAGCATCTCCGCGTACGCGCCTCCTGCTGCGCTCTCCTGCGTCGCTTCCCAGAGGCCAGAATTGGGAAGAATTAAGGATAGGGGTGGGGTTTAGGACACTTCACAGGGGTTGGACTAGCCCTTCTGAAGCAGCCAAACTCGTTTTGTTGGAACAAATTTCACATGAGATTCGACGGGAATTGAACCCGGACCTCAGTGGTGAAAGACTAGCGACTTCGCTAAGTGCCACGAACTTCTGTCGCCAGGGCTGTCGTGCCCCAACTGTATTGCAAGAAATGGCATCAAATGTTCATTAAAACTTGCCAAGCAAAATATATTGAAAATACGTTTCATAAAAAATGTTAATATTGAAATCATTGGGGATAACTTACGTGTAATGTGAACGCTCCATAAACCCGCCTCTATATTTGGCACCACTGTTAGTTGTAACTGGGGCTAGTCCTCGTACGTGCCAGTGCAGTTCAGATTATACCGTGGTTGCTGTAGCGTCTTCTTTGTATAATAAAGTTATATTAATACAAGTTTATTGTTCTTATTCATCAAACAATAACAAGTAATATTTCAAACGCGTACCTTGAAATTGAAATTCAACCACCAAAATTTGAATTCAGCACAGGAAACAGCAAACTTTTTTTTAATTGTAAAAAGTGTAATATTTATTAATATTTTTAAATAACCACATATTCAGTATAATTGTTACATTGAAAAATAATACGTTAAATTATATCGAATTCTGGTTAACTTAGTGTTGAAAGTTCCTCCACTCTGAAAAAATTATCAACATTTTTGGGACTACGTTTAGGAACACTGGATTTTCTTCCAGAGATTATTCAAATTTAATATAGATAACATTTCTCTCAATGATAACAATACAATTTTCTAAAATAATTATTTTAAAAGCTGACAGTTTATAAAAATATACGGAAGGAGTCACTTCTGCCCGAACAGCACATGGGCTCGAAATTCGTTGGTACTTTTCATAACAGATGAAAGGACACTTGGAACCAAGTGTCTCCCACATTTCATTTTTACTTTCTCGTATACGTACGTATACATGAATTAATATACGTAGAATAGAGAAAGTTATCTAATGCTGCGCGAAAAAACGGTGGAATTTCGGAACAAAAAAATTCATTGCCGGGCCCTGACAACGAAAAAGTGGATAAATCAAGTTGCTAAATTAAGGAAAAAAAATCCTCTAACACGTGGTGTAGCCAGAACCCCCGTTTTGTGGGTTATTGATGCCGAAAAAACAATTGAAAGCAAAACGTCCGCCTGTCCGTCCGTCTGTGAAATACAAGCGCCTAAACCACACGTACGATCTTTTCCAAATTGAAAAACCCCTGTCCATCTGGCTCTATTTGAAGCTTTGAGATTTTGAAAAATATTCTTTAAAATTTTGGGGTATTTTACATAAAGACACACGGACATTTTCCAAATTTTCTCAAAATCAGCTCGAAATTTTTTCTTTAAATTTCTTGTAAGAATAGAGTAAAATATACTTATAAGGCTGAGTTTTGCGGTTAACTCTAACTTTTAGAAAATTGCAAAAGTTTGAATTTTTTTCGACGTCTTCCTAAAACTATCAAATTCAAGATACAGATTTTTCCCGCAGATGAAATTTGTTGCCCATAAATATTTCTTTCGTTAAAGGCAAGTACATTTTTTTTAATATTTTAGTAGTTTTTTAGTATTTTACTAATATGGATTTTCTTCGGCAACTTCTTACAACTACAATATTGAAGATAGAACTTTTCCTTCAATGTAAATGTGTTGTCCATAAATAGTTCTGTCATTAAGGTCAACTAGATTTTTTGTAAATTTTACTAGTTTTCGTGCAATAATGCGTGCAATATTTGCAATTTTAAAAAATTACAAGAACAAGATTTTCTCAAAAACGGCTCCATATTTTTTCTTTAAATTTTTGGTAGGGTTAGTGCCAAACTAACCCTATACGATGACATAAACGCCATATTGATCTATTCTCTTGTTTTTTCAAAAATGTACTTTTTTGGTTTGTTTCCCACGACGGTAATATTTACATGAGATGCAATTTATACACATTATTAGATTGATGAGTACATGTGCTTTAAATAATGTCAAATAAAGTTTCTCGAAAATTTAACAGTTTTCTGTAAAAATGAGCCCAAATTCCGAACTTTCAGAAACGCTCAAACACCATTTGCTAAAAAATGGCTCCATGTTTTCAATAGATAGTGGTAATTGCAGTGTTTAATATGACGTAAAGTTCATTTTGGTGTATTATTTTGTTGTTGTTTTTTAAATACACAAATGTAATATTTTTAAATATCTCCTACGCCGTTAATTTGCATATTTCCATCCATATTTATACATTATTTCATTTGTGAGTGGAAGTGCGTCAATGAACTATTTCGAAAACACAATAGATGCACGTAAAAAATATTTTACAGAAATGCTTAATCGCCATTTTACTAAAACCGGCTGCAAAATTTTTAAAGAAAATTTCTATTTAGGGCGAGGTTTTACTCTTCTTTAATATTCTTAAAGTAATATTTCCGTTCTATAAGATTTCAAAAAAAAAAGTACTTTGGGCAGTCATAAATGGCAGTTGACAATAGGATTTGGCAAGACCGTAAAACCAGTTCACATCAAGAAAATTAGAAAACTTTACTTCGAGAAAGTCTTTGCCGTTTTCTAGCACCACTAGTTTTGTATATGTTAGAAATGTATCCTTTTCTAAAGTCCTCTGGCAGCATCCCTCCCTTCATACGTCTTTTGTTCAATTGGCAGAGAATTTCAAGAAGTACACTTGGGTTATTTTCTTAACAGACATACTACACCATATACACTACACCTGGGTCTGGAGACTTTCCATTTTTAAATGTTTTAAGAACCTTTGATTTAATGTGAGTTAATGTTTTAAGGACTTAAGACTGTAGTCTTTCATGTAATTCCCTCTATCTCCCATCTCCCTCTATTTCCCATATTAATATTGTAAAAATTGCTGAATTCATTTTTGTCTTCTATCATCAATTATTGATAATATTCTTTCCATTGTTAAAGGCGTATAAATTGTAGGGTTGAACATTGTCTCTCATTTGTTCTTAGATTTTTTTGTAAGTTTCCAAGACTTGCTTTGGTATTGTTAATGAATTGGTAAACTTCTTCACTTTTCTTTTCCCAAACAGAACTCTTAGCTTCTATAATTTCCTCTTTTGTTTCCCTACTTATTTGACTGTTCATCTTTTTGTCATCATCACCTTGAGTATCTAGCCATTTTCTATAAGCATTTTCTTTCTCTATTACATTCTTTCTTAAAGAGCTACTTCATCACATATCACATATTTTACCTTTGTCACTTTCTGCTTCTCCAAGGCTCTCATTAGCAGCTTAAGAGATAGCTCCTACTGTTCCATCAGAGAGAGATTGGGTAGTTGTGTAATCTATATTTTATTTATTTACGTCAAAAAACAGTTAAAAGCTGTGTATGACGTGCTATGGGGTGAAGTGAATATTGTGCACGTTTTCAAAATTCTGTGATCCCTACACTAAGCCACTTGAATAAAAAAATTGCACCGATGTAATCAAATCTATTTTCAAGGATAAATCAGCAATACATTTTGAGCTCTTATCCAGCATGTCCTTCGTCAAAGAAAAATACCTTTACCTTACCTTGGAGTACTTCTAGACACTCGGCTAACCTGGAAAGCCCACATACGTTCACGCCTAAATCTAGCCTATTCCTCCCTTCGCCAACTCTAACCTCTTATTAATAGAAAGTCTTCCCTTAACCTAAAAACCACCATTCACTTATATAAATCACAAGTCCGCCCTGCAATTACGTATGTTGCACCGGTATGGGGAGGTGCCGCCCCCTCAACAATAAAGCACATCCAAACCATACAAAATAAGGTCCTCCGCACTGCCTTAAATGCCCCACGGTACATTTCTAATGATCAAATTCACAATGATCTGAAATTCCCCACAGTCGCCCAGCACATCGCCCGCCTCTCCGAAAGATTCTACAACAAGCTTCATAACCTTCCCTTCCAACCGATTTTCTCACTAGGAAAAACCACTCAGCCGGAAAACTAGGAAAAACCACTCACTAGGAAAAACCGCATCTCGTCCAGATTCCCCAAAGATAAATTCCGCCCTCCGTAACTCCTACGCTTTTTCCATATCATAAGCGCCGTTATCTCACCCATTCCACAAACCACCGCAATAATTCCCAAGCACCCCAACCTGATTTATTGTAAACCCAGTGGGGTCATCCTCCCTCTTATTTTTGTCTGTATATTATTGTATACATTATATAACCAAACAATTCTGTAAAGTGACTAGGTACGCTGTATCAGAAAATATTTGAATAAAAAAAAAGAAATAAAAAAAAGAAAAATACTTCCTGACGCGACATGGAAACGATAATTTGAATTATTATATTTCCCACTGAATTCTGGAAGACGTGCACAGTTAATGAAGTTACATTTATGACCAGAAGCAAAACAAGGGACCATCTCAGCATTTGCTGAATGGATCAGGGAAACTAGACGAAAAACTAGGTTGTTTACATTTATACAGTCCAAATGGTGAATAATTCATTAAATATGACTGTTAAAATTAATGTTGCTTTCCTTGTGATGCTCAGAATAGTTTCTAATTGTATAGAAACAGTTATGCAACAGAAACGATTTCACTTTGGATTTAAACTTTTCTATCGAATTTAATTGTTTAATGTCATCTGGCAAAGTGTTGTAAAATAATGAACATGTATTGTATGTGAATTTTTTGTAATGAGCTGTCGATACTGTCACCTGATAGATATGATGACTACATTGAATGTTATAGTTATGGACATGGGCGTTTTCTGAAAATATATTGCCGCCCTTAAGCCAATCATTTTTTGACAAAAAAACACTGTTTAGTAAATCAACAGACAAGGTAATGGTAAAATTCGTAGATTAGTAAAAAGAGGCTTACAAGAATCACGTAGGTGCGATCTGGTTATTATTCGTACAATTCATTTTTGTAATCTAAAAGTCTGGGAGATATAAGATGTAGTTCCCCAGAATATTATGCCATATCTCAGACGGGAATGAACATTCCCGAAATATACACAACGAGCAGTATAAAGGCTGACTGAATTTGAAAGAATTCTGAACGCGTAGCATAATGAACTGAATTTTGTGTTCAATTCATTTAAATGGAGTTCCTTTTGAGGTTTGACTGAATTGAGAGACCTAAAAATTTTGTTGAAAAATCAGTCAATGGTACACCGTTCATTTTCAATGGAGCACAAAATTGTTTATTTGAAATGGAAAACTGCATTAAAACCGGTTTCCTTTCATTTACTATTAATTTGTTATTTCGGAACCAATTTGAAACATCTGATATTGTACTATTTACGGTTTCTTTATTGCAAAGAATCATCCGCAAAGAGAACTGTTTTTCCGTTTCGAATCGTCGAGGGCATATCGTTTGCTTTAAGAAGAAAATAGGGCCTAAAATCGATCATTGAGGAATTCCACGTGCAATTGGCAAAGAGTCGGAAAGGTGTGAACATAATGTTCCATCATTCCAGTAAGGTATTTCCACTTTCTGATTTCGTTGTTTAAGGTACGAACATAACCAGTCTAGGACAATACCACGGATTCCATATGAAGGTAATTTTGAAAGTAAAATGTCATGATCAATGACGTCAAAAGCTTTTGAGAGATCTAAAAATAATCCAATAGGTGCTTCGTTTTGGTTCAATGATGAGGTGACATCTTTAAGGAAAGAAAATATAGCTGTTTCCGTTGATTTTGATTTTCTAAATCCATGTTGGCAATCTGAAAGCGCGTCGTGTTTACTGAGAAAGGTTTCCATTCGTACGTAAAAAAGTCTCTCTAATATTTTTGAAAAAACTGATAGAAGAGAAATGGGCCGACAATTTTGAATTTCATTTTTGTTACCCTTTTTTGAAGAGCGGCTTAATTTTAGCTGTTTTGAAAATATCCCTTCGTGTATCCTCTCTCCGGTTACTCTTACTATATTTAATCACGCCCACAGGTTGGGCGTCCAATGCAACGGGGTGCTGTATTCTCTACTCGTCACGTGCACTATCTTTGCCCTGCCTAGCTCTAACTTGCAATTGGGTGTTACAATACCTTCGCTTATCGGTTGCCCGTACCTCTGCTAGCTCGAATCATTATTCATATCCTACCTGGTCGTAGTCCGCGCGCTCACTCCATACGGAGTTGAGGTAAGGGTCCGCTTCGTTCGTACCTGGGTCAAATTTTATACAACTATTGAATAAAACCACATGGATTCAAGGCAATCATGAGCCATGTGAGATGCTCATACATTTAATTTCGGATTTCCTTTGCTTATATCCTATCCATAAACACAATCTGCCTCTCCGGCTTGCGAAACATGACAACACAAATACATAAACATACAGGAAAAGAAATACAACCATACACACTGAAAATATAATACAAAAATCTCATGCATACATCAGAATGCGCATTCTGTCGTGACCCCCCCTTTTTTTTTATCCTATCCTTAACCTAATATCAGGACTTGGTCTTCGACAGAATTTTTCTTTAGACTTGCGCGTGAACAAACAACAAAAAAAAACAGTAATTGCACAATTCGTGCCACTTCCCTTTTCGCAGCGATGTCACTTCCTGTCAGCGCCCGTCGTTGCTAGTTGTAACGTGCATTTTTCATGCACGCAGTCCCGCTCAGCTGCGATCAGATCCCAGATGCACTCGTCTATTTAAAAATTACCAAATGTATTTCCGTTTATTGTTCCTTGCATTAATCGCGTCTTCCCTAAACGTGACTTCTATTTTTTTCGCGACGCATTTAGATTTTGCGACGCTCCTGTTTCCTGCGCCTAACTTGCGTGAATACTGTCCATGCGGATTTTCTCGTGAATTTCTAAATAAATTAAATTGAATTTTAGCTCGACCTAATCTGAACAACTGATGTTATACGACCGAAAATAACTCAAGAACTTCTGCACAACACTTCCGCGAAATTCCTCCAAAAATTTAACATAGCATCCAAACGCGTGCGATCCTCATCAAACCCGAACTCTTTCTGTCTGTAGCACATTTTACATTGTTGGTCCACACAATCCAAGTGACTGTCTTTTTATCAAACACATGCCCATCACCATAAGAAATGTTCGAAAACGTTTACATTTTCACTGTTTTCGGGTATCTTGCGTCTTACTATCTGATTCATAATTTTACTAGCTTTCATTTTGTAATCGTCACATTACCGAATTCCCCTTTCCTGTTTTCCTTTTTCCAAAAACCTTTATTTTTCGTCTCCTCAACTCGTGATGACGTCACTTACATTCTCAGTCGCTCCTTCAATTCTTTCTTAATCCGCTATGCTATGAAACTGGATAATAATTTATTCCGAGGCCTACATAAATTCCCCCGCGCCGTGACTAATTTTGCCCTGATCTAAATATTTTTCTCTATAATTTCTGAAAGTTTGGCCAAAATCCACCCAGGCATTCAATAAAACTCGTATTGTTGTATACTTCCAGAAGTACAACAATGGTTACCATGTCTTCAATCTTCGCCGTGTTATACATGCAATTTACACAATTTATGATATTTACGGAACCCGTGGCTCGAATAATGTGATTCTTGGTTTAAAATGTTCCTAACTTTGGGTTCTATTCACTGATCATAACGCCTATTTCCGCCCCTTTTGTTTTCTATTACTTTCCTAATAATTATTATTACGCGGCGCTGTTGTCTATTGTTTATTTCATTATTAGTTCCTCTTTGCTTATATAAAAGTTCCGTGTTCCATGCATTCTTGCGGGCTAGTCTCACAAATCATTGCATCTGCTTACATAAAAGTTCCGTGTTCCATGCATTCTTGCGGGCTAGTCCCACAAATCGTTACAACAAAGAATCCGGGAATTCATCTAAACCGGACGAATATTTATTTTTTAGTTTACCGATTATTTTGAGAATTTCATAGGAAGAAGTTTCGGAAACAAACATCGTGTCGAAACTTTTGGCGGAAATGTCTGATATTGAATTATTGAATTTTGTGGCTGAAGACGCTTAGTGAGATCGGTAGCAATTCTCGAAAAGTATTTGTTAAAGAGACTAGCCACTGTTGCCGGATCGTTCACATTTATATCGTCATATTTTAAAACAACATTCTCTACAAGGTTTCTTGTTGATTTTGTCGAATTTTTTATTATATTCCACATTACTTTTGTTTTGTTATTTGAGTTCGAAGTATACTGATCGTGTTTCATGATTTAGCCTGTCTTATGATTTTTCTTAACAATGATTTGTATTTTTGAAAGTAGAGAAGGAAATTTTGAGATACGTTATGACGTTTAGAAATGAAAGAAAGAATTCGCTTGTTTTTACAAGATGTCCTAATCCCTTGTGTTATCCAAGAATTGCTTTTCCGTGAAATATTTAATTTTCTTTCTTGAAGAGGAAAGCAAGTGTTAAAATGGAATGAAAGCGTTGAAAAAAAAAAGAATAATATTTGTCGTTTGTATCAGCAGTACTTCTTCCCACAACTCCTGCATCAAGTAATCAATAAATAATTTTATTTTACTTTTTGTAAACAATCTAGTCATAGGTGTATTATTTATTGTGTCAGTGTTCGCATTTCTTATAATGGTAAGAATTTGTGCATCGTGGTCACTGTATCCTAAATCTTGTGTCACTGTATCCTAAAGAATTTGTGCATCGTGGTCACTGTATCCTAAATCTTTTGTTTCAACTTCAAATCGAGTAGTAGTTTTGTTAATTTTAATTTGAACAATTGCCTTCATTGAATTTAGTGTGATCCGTGTTGGTACATTAATTGTAATATCTAAATTGAAGGAATTAATGAAATTGAGAAACTTTTCTTTCTCGCATGCCAGACCTGACAGTAATGACCACGGTGTAAGATATATCTTACACCGTGGTAATGACTTATGGATTTTTGAAGCTCCCGATTGGATAACCACGTCCCAGGTCATCGAACGTCAGAAGTCACTATAACATAAGAGAACACGATTTTAATAGAGTGCGCAACATACTCAATGTTATACGTAAATGACGAATATCACAATTAAAACGCCATATCACGACTTAGTTTTTAAATATACCGTATTTTTATACCTAACATACCTATTTTGTTATTAATGTAACTACATTAAAACTGCACCTGTAAGATATGTAGAATCAATATGCATAAAAACTATTTAAAAATAAAATATTTGTGCAGTTCATCTATGCCACTTTCATGAGAAAGCAACAAAATTAGGCTCTCCTGTTGTTTTTTTTTTTTTACTTTCTCGAATACATACGTATATACAGAGTATAAACGTAGTATAGAGAAAATTATGTGATGCTGCGGGAAAAAGATTTGAAAATTTCAACAGAAATGCATGTTTTGAGGTCCCCTGATACCGAAAACTGTTTTTTCAAAACGTCCGCCCGTTCGTCTCTGAACACCACTAGCGCCTAAACCATGCGTAGGATTGTTTTTCAAAATGGATATTCTCGTGTCGATCTGGCTCGACTCAAGACTGCGATTATGACAAATGTTCATTAAAATTTGGGGGTACATTACAAGAAGTCCCCCGGACATTTTAAAAATTTTCTCACAAACGGCTCCAAATTTTGTCTCTAAATTTCTTGTAAGAATCAAGTAAAATACACTTATAAAGTTGGCATAGGTCCGATTTTCACGGTTAACTTTGAATTTTTGAAAATTGCCAAAATTTGATTTTATTCCGGCGCCTTCCTACAACTACAAAATTCAAAATAGACATTTTTCTTCAAATGAAATTTGTTGTCCATAATTAGTTATTTCAATGAGGTTATGTACATATTTTTGAAAATTTTAGTAGTTTTTGTGCAATATTCACAATTTTAAAAAGGAACAAAAAGAAGTTTTTTTTTTCAAAAACGGCTCCAAATTTTTTCTTTTAATTTTTGGTAGGATTAGTGCCAAACTAACCCTATACGATGACACAAACGTGAGAGACGCCAGAGATTTTTCAATGAAAATTGCCATTTATAACGAGGCTTTAGTCTTCTTTAATATTCTTGAAGTTTTATTTCTGTTCTATAATTAGGAAACCGAATAAATATTCTTAAAGTTATATTTCTATTCTATTATTAGGAAGTATTACTAGGAAAAATTGAGAAAATGTCAAAAAATGTACTTTGGGCAGCGATAGATTGCAGCTGGTGAGAGGATGGGGCAAGACCGTAAAGCCCGTCCACACCAAGGAAATTAGAAAACTTTACTACGAGAAAGTCCGTGCAATTCTCTAGCATCACTAGTTTACCTTCTGTATTCTTCGATTGCACTCTTTATTTCCGCGTCTGGTAGCCGCGCTCCGTTACGAGTAAGTCTTATTGATCTTAGTAGGTCTTAGTGGGATGTTTTGAAAACAAGTCACGTCTATCCTCATATTTCCTACTGCGCCTCAGTCACCGAAAGGAATTATTTTGGCCCCTTACGTTATCGCAAGTGTACAAGAATCCAACTGTTCGGGTGGCAGGTTCTGAGTCACTCGTGCGGAACTGTACGCGCAGTACGCGTGAAGTTCATTTCTGGTTTGCATGTGCTTCAAATACATTAATACCTTACAGTTCTGTGGTTTTTATAAAATGAAACTCGCTACATGATCTGTAGAATTGAATCGGTTCAATAAAATGCAAATCGACTTGTGCGAATCAATCCGATAACTTGTGTTACGCTTGCGGAACATTTACATCCACTTTTCAAAGGGGAAATATATATATATATATATATATATATATATATATATATATATATATATATATATATATATGAAATTACAAAACTTGCATTTTTTTATCCTTTGGCTTTCGTGTTTGTTATCAGGATAAATCATGGGTACTCTTCAGTGTTGTGTCACCAGTACAAGGAACGTTAGGTTTTGGTTGTAAGGAAAACTCAAATCATACGCTATACCAATTTTTGGAGAATGCCAACAAACCATTTTAATGTCTGCATATTATTGCACGAATGTGCGTATTCCATTTGTATCTTGTTCTTACATCATATGATGCATGCTTATAAAAGTTTTTTGTGTAGCAGCATTATAAACAACCCTTTTTCATTAGCAAAATCGTTTATAATATGGCAGGAATCATTACATCATCGCTATTTCTGCACGAAATATGAGTAATCACTGACGTAATAGGCACAGCCCCCATTTATCATCAGTTATGGAGTATAAAGAAGGCAGTGGTACCATGAAAATAGATTCTGTGTTCGCAGTAAAATCAAATATATTGTGAAAAAACTTGCACTTTTAAAATCTAATTTATTAACTTATTACTACTTTAAAATTACATGTTGCTGTTATTCGGTAATATTTAACAATAATAACAAAGAACATCTAATTAGTTTTTATGAATATGAATATTAATAAGTTGGATAAATTTGTGAAAGATACTCCAGAAGATGTATTTAATTCCAAAGTGCTTATTTTCTCTTTAGTTTCTGCACTAACCAATATCTTGTTGCAATGTAAATCTTATTATTCACTGATACTTCAATGTACGATTCAGCTACATTTGAAGATCGCCACCCTCCGTGACATGTAAGTATAGTAATATCACCATCACTATCGGCGAAAAACATCACGGATGTCCTCTAAAACGAACACATTTACATATTGCCTTTAATTTCGAATATGTGCACCATGAGGTAGACCCTTTACACGCTTTGACTTAAATATTTAAAGAATCATGCATCATAACTACTGGTTTTATTCTAGCATGTGCATTGTAGTAACTTAACCAACCTACTCCGACAGGTAGGAAAGAACAACAGTCTGGCATACAAAATTTGCATATTTTTCATCCATCCAGCTTTCAATTTCTGCTTTTGCTGCTTCTTCCGAAATTTCTTTTGGCAAAGAATCTGTAATGTTTGAAACGTAACTTTCAACCTAATTGCCATTTGTAAACAAATTAGTTGCTTAGGTAGCACTCATGACGTCAGAACATGAATCCGAGGTTACAACGTTACAACTTAACGTTCAAATTGACTTCGCTTCCTTACATTTTTATAATACTGTTATACAAAAATAGCGTATGCAACTCGTTTATAAAGTTACTTTTTTGCACTCATAATAAATTATTATCGAACTCACTCCTAACGTCGTTCGTTTGGTAATATTTTCTTATTCTTGCAAAACAGGACATTATAAACTAATTGCAGAATATACTACTTGTTCCCTAGTGTAATTAAATAGAATAGTACAGCTGGGGTTACGGGTGTAAAAATTGAGTAATTTAATTATTTTAAAATGTCAAGCATATTTATCAAGTATCATTACTGCAGATGGCTTCTCAATGCGCATGATTTCTTCGCTGTAGTGGGTAGACTGTTACTTTCTTTTTAATGTACATTAATAGCTGAGTACTACCTCCATGGAAGAATGTTAGATGTGGTACTGGGCAACTTTTCAGAAATTAAATAAAATTGATTATTTAGTGATATAATTTTATTAGAATTCTCTAAATAAGTAAAACACTTGCATTGTGTTTTGCTTATTTTGTATAATATTGTTTGTATCATTAAATACATTTGGTATACAATTTTTTTTTAAAAATTGTTGTTTTGTTGCGCCATCAGTGGAAGAATAACTGCTAAAATATTCATACAGTTTTTTCGTTAATGGCTTTAAATAAAAGGAAGGGCAGTCATGCACATAATGAAGTCCAAATTGATTTACCATTGGATCGAAGCAAAATTTACACTTATTGACAAATTCATCATTGTCGGAGGAGATAACTTCATTTTTTTATATTTATTTCTTCTCATTCGACATTTCTGTCTCTCAAGAAGTTTGAAAATAATACATTTTATATCATAATGTTTTGGATATGGCCATCTATAGCAAAAGAGTCTTCATTCCTACTCGTGAACATGTTCTAAGTTTCGAAGGCTTCAAGGCTTGATCTGAGGTGTAACGTTGAAAGTTAAGGTAGTGATAGGAATGGTGTAAAAAACAAGTTACGGTGGTCTCAATCTATCCTTAGGAAATCTTGATTTAATACGGGACCATGAAGCACGACGTCCCAGATGAAATATTGTGGAACAGGGTGAAGGGTAACGATTTTGATAGAAATGGTCGGCTATTTTGCTTATGTATTCGTTGAGTGGCAATATATTTAGCTCGCGATGAATTTGAGAATTTTGAATAAATCATGGTGCCCTTAAGGTCTTTCTTAGGAGCTTATTTTAGATTCAACTAACTTTTGGAGGATACTGGGTGCTACGCAACCCCATACTGGACATACATAGGTTATAGGGGGTTGAATAACTGATTTGTACAGTAATATTCGGCTTTCGATACTACTGGCAGATTGAGAGTTAATTAAAGGAAACATTTTTGACGTTTTGACCAAAAAGTTTTTAGAAGCTACGTGGATATGGGGTTTCCACGTTAGTCTTTTGTCAAATAATATTCCTAGGTACTTCACCGGTGAAGAGATCCACGGGATGAGATTTCCATTGATGTTAAGTTCGGGGGAGATTTTTCGGTCGGCGTAATATGAATATCTTAGCTTATCATAATTATTTATTATGATTTAGCTTTATTCTCCATTTCCGAGTCCATTTAATAAAATTGTTTAAACCGTTTTGAATATTATCCTTTGCTATTATATCACTGTGAGAGGCGAAACGTGCAAATTATCAGCGTGTAAAGCAACATTGGAGTCGCCTTGGATTGGAATGTCTTGACTGAAAATGTTGAATAGTAAGTGAGAGAGAACTGAACTTTGTGGTTCTCCTGCGGCAATGGAGTAAGAAGTAGAAGTGTCTGTGTTGACTTTAACTACAAACGATATGTTCGTGAAGAAACGTTCCGTGATCTTTAGTAGGTATTCGGGTAAAATTAAAGTTTGCATTTTGTATAGGAGGCCTTGATGACAAACTCGGTCATATGCCTGACTTACATCAAGAAAAACTGTCACTGAATGTTTCTTTTGGTGAAAACCGTTAGCTATGGTTTCTGTGATACGCAATAACCGATGAATGGTAGAATGGTTTGGTTTGAATCTGAATTGCTCCGATGGGATTTATTTTATATTGTTGATAAATTCGGATAGTCTTGAATGGATTAGACGTTGGTAGGTTTTTGATAAAATCGGAAGCAGACTGATAAGCCTAAAGTTTTCAGCTACCCTTGGGTTTTCCACTGTTTTCAGACTGGTAAAATGACAGCTCTTTTCCAAGCAGTAGGGAAATAGTTGCATGTTAAAGATGCATTAAATATTGCAGTTAAAGCCGCTAAAGTCGGTTTGCTCAGCATTTTGATGCAGACATTGTCAATACCGTCGATACCCGGAGGAGAAATGAATTTGATGGGAAGTGACGCAGTGGGGATATTAGTACTGAGGTAATTTACTATTTCCCTATTAAATTGTGTATGGGAAACGGGACGCGGTTTGAAGTGTTCTCAGAATGTACAGCAAATATTTCTGATTTTTCTTTGAATAAATGGCTTCCAAGCCATGTCCTAAAGGAGAATTTTCTCCATTTCTTTGGTAAGTCTTTAAACAGTTGATCAGAGGTGCCTTGAGTTAGGGTGGATTTACGCAATGCATTTATTGTAGTTCTGTAGACGTAATTTATCAAGAAGGGTAGAATTCTGTAGACGTAATTTATCAAGAAGGGTAGAATTCTGTAGACGTAATTTATCGAGAAGGGTAGAATTCCGGAGACGAAATTTATCGAGAAGGGTAGAATTCTGGAGACGTAATTCATCGAGAAGGGTAGAATTCTGGAGACGTAATTTATCGAGAAGGGTAGAATTCTGGAGACGTAATTTATCGAGAAGGGTAGAATTCTGGAGACGTAATTCACCGAGAAGGGTAGAAATCTGGAGACGTAATTCACCGAGAAGGGTAGAAATCTGGAGACGTAATTTATCGAGAAGGGTAGAATTCTGGAGACGTAATTTATCAAGAAGGAGATCACTTCAAATCGCTGTTAGCCTCTTTCCACAACCAACCTTTTTTCCGCGGAAGCCAACATACACATGACGGTACCAACTAACCAACTGAAATTTTCGTGAATTTGACTAAACGATAATGCGAAGGCTTCTGCATTCAACGCCTTACCGCCGGAATCTTTTTTAATAAAATGGTCTTATCCAACGTTCTTTCATGGAGGAACTCAGTTGATGAATTTCATGTTAAAAGTTATATCTTCCGTTGATACAAGCAACACAAGAGATAATTCCTTACGTCAGATTCAAAGATTTAGTTTAAAGGATCAAAGATAATTTGCTGTGCTCATTCTAAGTAAATAAAATTCTACTGTTGCAGAGGACCCGGAGACAATGAAGTATATTGAAAAGCTCGTAATGATCCTATCAATTTTTCTCATTATCGTGACTCTCCCTATCTCCCTCTTCATCTGCTTGTTGGTAAGAAAAATGACTTAGAATATTCCAGCTGGCACGTGATTACATTTACAGTGAATAGTGTATCATAAAAAAAAACTAGTGCAAGAGATGAAAATCATCTAATTGAATGCTTTTAATTTAGGAGCACCGAAACATCGTAGTCTGCTTAGAGAGTTACGAACTGATAATTAGAGAGCGGATTTTTATGTAATTACATGTCTTGTCTTTCTACTCATCATTGTCAAAATTGTAAACTTGGCGAATCGTCGCCGCCGCAACACAATATCCATTGTTTTGATTACACATTTTTACATATATCTCTCTATATCTACATTACACTTTTTACATACTTTGTTATTTTTACGAAATATTATTTATTCTATCAATTTACTTCAATTATATTTTTATGAAAAGAAGTATTTTCAAACTAAACGTCCTACAGAATTTCACAGACTTTCTCGTACTAATTTTATAATTTCATTGGTCTATGCTAGTTTTTCGGTCTTTCCCGATCCTCTTGTTAGCTGCCATCTATCGCCACCCAAAGCGATTATGTCATCTTATAGAGTACGTTTAGGGACTACCTCTACCAAACGTTTAAAGAAATAAATTTGGAGCGGATTTTGAGAAAATCTTTTTGTTATTTTTTAATATTCCACATATTGAAAAAGATATTTCGCGAAAAATACTAAAACTTTCTAAAAATGCGTATGAGATTAATAAAAGCATTATGGAGAAAAAATACTTAAAAGAAAAATATTATCCTCAATTTTTTAGTTGACGCCGAAAAATCCCTCTCCAATATTGCAATGACGCAACAAATTTCTTTTTTTTTTTTTTTTTTGAATTTTCAAAAGTAAGTAAAAAATGAAACTCGGACCTATACCATATTTTTAAGTGCATTTCACTGTATTCTTACAAGAAATTAACAGAAACAAGAAGAGCTACAGAATGGCACAAACTTTCTCGTAGTAAAGTTTTCTAATTTATTTTTGGGGGGCTGGTACTGTACAGTCTTGCCCCTCCTTGCCAGCTGCCATCTATCGCCGCCCAAATTACTTTTTTTTGAAATTTTCTCAACTTTTTGGTTTCCAAGTAATAGTACCAAAATATTAATTTAAGAATATTAAAGAATATTAAAATCTCATCCTAAATAGCAATTTTCCTTGAAAAATTCGGAGCCGTTTTTAAGAAAATGGCGTTTTAAACGTTACTGTAAATGCGAAATTTGAAGCTCTTTTCACAAGATTCTATTGAGTTTTCGAAAAACTTCATTTGAAGTTATATGAATCACTTCCACTCACAAATGCAATAGTGTATACAAATCCATTCAAATGTAAGTATTAACAGCGTGAGAGATATTGAAAAAAATTACATTTGTGTAATTTTATAAAAATCAAAAGAGTACACCAAAATGAACTACGCGTCATATTCAACAATGTCATTACCACTATCCCTTGCAAATGTTTCAAGAAAAAATTTGGAGCCATTTTTGAGAAAATAGCGTTTGAACGTTTCTGAAAATGCGGGATGTCGAGTTCATTTTTACATAAAACGTTATTTAACATTCTTCAAAGCACATTTACTCAGAAATATAATACAATGAAGAAATCGCCTCTAAAATAAGTATTACCAACGTGAGAAACAAATAAAATACATTTTTGTAATTTTTGAAAAAATAAAAGAGCAATATCGCGTTTATGTTATCGTATAGGGTTTTCTGGGCACTAACCGTACAAAAATTTAAAGAAATATTTGGTGCCGTTTTTGAGAAAATCTTGTTTTTGTAATTTTTTAAAATTGCAAATAATGCACGCACTACTGCACGAAAACTACTATTTTTTAAAAAGAAATTGATATGGCCGTTATGAAAGAACTATTTATGGACAACAAATTTAATTTGAAGAAAAAAGCTCTGTTTACAATTTTGTAGTTGTAGGAAGACGCCGAAAAAAATTAAATTTTGTCAATTTTCGAAAATTCAGAGTTAACCGTGAAAATCAGTCCTATATCATGTTTAAAAGTGTATTTTACTCTATTCTTACAAGAAATTTTAAAAAAATGGAGCGGTTTTTGAGAAAATTTTGAAAATGTTCCTAGGGTATCTTATTACCCCCGAATTTTAAAGAATGTTTTTCAAAATTTGAAAGCATCAACTACAGCCAGATGGACAGGGGTTTCTTCAATTTGGAAAAGACCGTATGTGCGGTTTAGGCGCGAGTAGTGTTCACAGACGAACGGACGGACGTTTTGAGAAAAAACAAATACTTTTTCGGTATCAGGGGACCCCAAAACGTGTATTTCCGTTGAAATCTCGAAATCGTTTTTCCGTAGCATTACAAACTTTCTCTATACTACATTTATTACTCCGTATATATGAATACGAGAAAGTAAAAACAACGCTTTTTCGCTATCAGGAGACCTCAAAACGTGTGTTTCGGTCGAAAATTCGAAACCGATTTTCCGCAGCATTACATGTTTCTGTATACTATGTTTATTACATCTTATACGTACGTATACGAGAAAGAAAGTTGTGATGCTATAGAATGGCAGAGACTTTCTCGTAGGAAACCAATAGCTTCTCTAATCACCAACTTTTATCTACAAATAGTTTAAAATGACGCGAAACATAGTTCCATTATTCACTGTGAGCTGTCATTGCTTTCTTATATTTTTCAACCACTTACATTTTAGCGGATTCTCTGGAGGCAATTTAAATATTGATGTGGGTACGATACAAATTGCAATATTATTGTTCGTTGATAGTGTTAGAGTATCTTTCTAAATTTAGCAACTGGGTTTATCCACATTTTCGGTACTAAGGCCCTGTAATAAGAATTTTTCTACTCAAAATTCCTCGTTTTTTCGCGCAGTATTACACTTTCTCTCCATTTCGTAAGCGGTAGCAAGAAAGTAAAATGAGCCTGGTTTTGAGTATTTAAAAACCAATACATCCTACGATATCGCACCCTCTCCCCAATCTCTTCAGAAAAATAAACTCGGACTCTGGGTGATGACTACTTAAAAATGCCACGACTCGTCACTGGTAAGAATTTTTTTATTTCGAAATCCTCTTTGGTTGAGATTGGTTTGCCAATAGAAACTCATGACCTCTCTTTTCTCAACTTTACTGCGCTTCCTTCGTTTTTCCAGTCGCTTCGCAGTTCTTATCCCTGGTTGCCCTTCTATGGATTCTGAGGCCTCAGCCACATTTTTCGCCAAAGGAACTCAAGGTCAACAGCCTTGTTGGCCTGGACAATGACTGATCCGGCATGTTTGTTTCTATTCGTCCTATTCACTTTGATGGTTGCATTTTTACCCTAAGACCATAAGCTGACTCTACTTACTCGACTTCTGGGAGCCGCTGTAGATCGACACCACCTCTTGGAGTGTGAGGCCAGTTGAGCTGTTATCATTTTTACAAGCACATTTTACATCTATTTATCAAGATATGCCATTGAAGGGAATTTTTACGTAATCTTTAGAAAGGTAAATGACTTGTTGTGGAGGTTGAGAATGGAGTTAGGTGAGGGAGTTTGAGATTTTCCTCTTGTACTTGCTCGATGTACATCACATCCCTTGAATTCCTTGTGAATGTTATTAAAAGTCCCCGGTAGCTGAGGCCGGTAAGCCAATTGCGCCCTACTATTTCTGTAGTAGGGCGCAATGTTCGAATCACATCTTGGATACAATGAAAAACTTCTCCAGGTAACGAAATCGAGAACTTTTAAGTGCAACTGAAAGTTGAACTTAATAAACAGGTAGATGTGAGTTTATAAGTGGTGTATGTCAAACAGACTCTCTGCACTTATTTCGTTTGTTGTAAACAGCATATTTCTTTCTGACGATTCTGTAATATCAAAAATCAAATTCTTAAGAAGGTAAGAAAGAAACATGGAAGTTTAGAACTTGAAGTGAAAATAACAGAAGAAGAAGAAGAAAAACCTTTCCAAACTGGAAATGCAAAAAGGAAACTTTATGTACTTACTCTTATGGGATTTATTGTAATTTGAGAAACAATTACTGCCATTTTTTAAGTAATGTTCCTTGCAGGTGGTGAAACAGTATGAAAGAGCAGTAATATTTCGACTAGGTCGACTGCGTGGTGAAGCACAGGGTCCAGGATTCATTTTTGTTATTCCGTGCACCGATATGATCTGTAAAGTGGATCTACGTCTACTTACGTTTAATGTGCCACCACAAGAAGTAAGTATTTTTTAAAAATTCAGTTAGAAAATTATCACAATTTTGAATTGAAGGTGTCTGGGGAGCGCTGTGAGAACTAAGGCCCGGATGTTTATGACAAGTCATATCTTTTTCTTCCAGTTATTTCCATAGAAAATAAGTAAAAAAATTCAAAAAAAAAGAAGATTTTATCTACAATGACTAAAATTATGCAATTTTCACGTGTCATATACAGTCATATTTTTGCATTTTCTTATACTCTTTTGTTATTTTTCGTTAATATTTCATAATATGGTCATATTTTCCCATGAAGTTTCGTATTTTTTCCCATATATTTATCTTTCTGATTCCATTTGCGCATACTTCGTCTCAAAGAGATTTTTCTCATATCCTATAAGTCCAACCAATTGGTGCTCACAAGGGCCAATCCGGATGCTTTCTCATAACGTGTTAAAGGGAGTTATTTACTTCATATTAAACGTGTTTTATTTTCTTTCTCCGTATCAGGGGCCCACAATACGAGTTTTTGTGTCGAAAAATTGCCGGTTTTCGCGCAGAATTAATAACTTTCTTTATATTACGTATATTACTCCGTATATACGTACGCATACTAGAATGTAAAAAGGTCAATTTATGATCCGGCAGATGATTCGAATTTTTTAATACATTGTGTTCAAACTTACAAGCACTAAATTAAAACCATGATTTGGGATGACTACGAAGAATAGTGTTATCAAATATTTTAAAATTTGATACACTAGTGGAGTCTCAGAATGCCACAGACATTCTCGTTCTAGATAGTTTTCCATTTTCTTGGGACTGGGCTAGCTTTTCTGACTTGCCACATACTCTAGCCAGCTGCTATCTAAAGCCTTCCCAAAGGTCAATTTTTTTAAAATTTCCTCAATTTTTCGGTTTTCTCACAGTAGAATCGAAATATTACTTTAAGAATAGTACGGAAGAGTCAAACCTAGTCCTATAACGAAATTTCTGTCCAAAAATTTGGATCGGTTTTTTGAAAAAATGGCGTCTAAGCCTTACTGTAAATGCAAAATTTATTGCTTTTTTCTCACAGAAATCTTTATAGTTTTCAAAAAAAATTATTGGATGCCATTTGTAACTCTTCTAGTCACAAATGCAATAATGGATTGAAGCCGTCAGAGATATATAAAAAATACATTTGTGTAATTTTTGAAAAAAGAAAAGAACATAGCAAAATTAATTATATTTCATCAAAATTAATTTTATGTCAACAATGCAACTATTCGTAGGAAAAGTTTGAAGAAAAATTGGAGACATTTTAACAAAATGGCGCTTGAGTGTTCCTAAAAATCCGAAATTTTGAGTACATA
Organism: Teleogryllus occipitalis; assembly: GCA_011170035.1. Taxonomy (NCBI): domain Eukaryota; kingdom Metazoa; phylum Arthropoda; class Insecta; order Orthoptera; family Gryllidae; genus Teleogryllus; species Teleogryllus occipitalis. Next base: position 27,673 of record BLKR01003956.1, read on the forward strand.
TTCACAGAATGGTTCGATAAACTTTATAGACATCATTTAAAGGACATGTACTCATAAATGCAATAAAGTGAACAAATCACCGCTAATGTAAATATTAACGTTGTAAGAGAGAAGTCAAAAAATTACATTTTTGGAATTTTTGAAAAAAACAACAAAAGAATAGAACAAAATTTCGTTTCGTTTATGGCATCTGATAGAGTAGATTATCCGTAGTATGACAGAGTAGTAGTATCCGTACCGAAGGTTTAAAGAAAAAGTTTGCAGCCGTTTACAAGAAAATCTTGTTTTTGTTATTTTTTAAGTTGCTCATATTGCACCCACTATTTCGCGAAAACTACTCGTTTTTGAGAAAAATGTACTTTCCTTTATGTAAGAAATATCTATGGAGAAAAAAAAGAAAGAAAAAATAACTTCAATTTTGTAATATTCACATTTGAAATTTTCGAAAATTCAGAGTTAACAGAGGAAAAATGGACTATGTCATCTTTATAAATATATTTTATTCTATTCTTTCAAAAAAATTAAAGAACAAATGTGGACCCATTTTTGAGAAAATTTCAGAAATGTTCCTGGGGCTTCCTGTAAAGTACACCAAATTTTAAAGAATTATTTGAAAATTTCATCACGTTGAGTCGAGCCATATCGACCGGGGAATAACCATTTTGGAAAAAAATCTTACGTATGATTTAGGAGCTGACGGTGTTCACAAACGCAAGGGGAGACGGACGGTGGGACGGGAGGACGGACAGACGGACGGTGGGACGGGCAAATGGAGAGACAGACGAACGGACGTGTTTTAAAAAACAACAACTTTCAGGGGGACCCCAAAACGAGCGTTTCCTCTGAAATCTCGAAATCGATTTTTTGCAGTATTTCATGACTTTTTCTATACCACGTACATTTCTCCTTTATTACGTATACGAGAAAGTAACAATATAAGCTGTAGCTCAACTTTGGAGTTGTTCAAATATGAGGCTTCCACGCAAACTCGAGTAAATATATTTCGCAAGAAGCAGACATCCGCAGCTCACCATGTCTTTCTGCGCTTGAAAATTGGAAATGTTCGGAAATACAAGAATATTTGTCACTTCGCCGCTGAGTAAACGTTAGTCTTTCCTTTGTGGCGATCAGTTCGACCGTTTGTGAACCCTGGCAGTAGTAGCTCTAGTCACCCCAGCCAAATAAGGCTAAACAATTTTGATAGTGTGAAATTAATACAGAAGCTTTGAAATTTAGTAACGTTCCTTGGTACTAATAGTACATAATACTAAAAATTCTAAAGTGTGTGTGTGGAGGGGATTACTCAGGAATGGGTCTCACACCATTTATTGGCTGTGAAATGATTGATGATGAGTTGCAAGAGGTGCCAAAAGAGGCAGCACCACCAACACAGCACATACTTTCTCGCGTCAATAAAGGTTACTTAAAATGTATAATACCGGTATTTCTGTACATAATAACGCACCTCAGACCAGATGAGGTAGTTCAGGGCTTCATCTAATGTCACTGTAGTGCCTCTGACCGAGAGGACCTTGGGTTCGAGTCCCGAAAGTGGCAGATTTTCTACACTAACTAGGTAGCTAGGTCGATTTCAGCCGCTATTTAGAGGAGAATTCTAGGGACTGGCTGTTCCAATAGGTACTTTTCCGTGGTTTATTCGATCAAAACCAGGCGAATGCTGAATGAGTACCCTAATAAATGGTCCATGGACCGCGCACGATCATTCCTTCCTACTGCTACTATCATCCCTTACTTACACACTCACACTTACATGCACTGCATTACTATAAAGGGAGACCAGCCGGTAGCTTAGAGCTTATCCCGATTGAGGTGGTGCTCCGCTGGTGAGAGATACCTGGATGGAGAAAGGTCCGCAAGCCGACGCGTCGTGACGTGAAGTTTGGCCGATCTCTCCATCCAGACGGGCAAGAACACCGCCTCTTCCCATGACAGGACATGTACTACAATTACGACTATATGGACCAATGGCCATAGCTTCTGACGCACCCGCGATCCCGAAATAATCAATCAAGAGTGTTTATAGGAGGGTAAAATATGATCACTTTGAGGCAATGAAAGTGTGGTGGGAAGTAGTATGTGACGGAGATACATTATAACATTTCCCCAGAATCATATGCAACTTGTCAAACACAGGTATTCGGCAACGTGTTCCTCGATAACACCAACACAAGAAGAGTTGCCTACCAATAAGTGGCAAATGTTTCATGTGCAACTTCGTTATATGAGATTTTCTACTACAGGCTCATTGTCAAAAACAGATCTTCTTCATTCCTTCTATAGATCCTGAAAGTTTGTAACATTTATTCTGGAACATTCTGTATTATGATAATGAATTTTCAACGTAATGTTAAAAATTTGTATACCTCGCTAATGAAGGCTGGAAATCCTGTGATACATATGCTTTGCTCTCCAGACAGATTGCGAATGGTTCTAGGTCCTGACACGTGATTCGGTGACCGTGGAGGTAGATGCTGTAGTATACTATCGAGTTGACAATCCTCTGAAGGCAATAGTTTGCGTCAATAACTACAGGTTTGTATATCATAACTTTTATTTTAAATTTGTACCTATAAATTTGTTTTAGTATCAACAGAAGTAGTGAAGACATTTTTGACTATGTACCCATTAAGTTATTTAACTTAACGTAAAAATAATTATACATATAATCGGAACGAAACCAGAAGTTTCGGTTTACAAAAAATCAATGTAAAGCTAGAAAAAGGCTATCCGACGAAGGGACAGTCAAATGACTCGACAATTATTAGAACGCTTTACCATTAATTTACATTTAAACAGAAAATACATAAAAATAATTAGTTGATCAAGCGTTGTTTCTCTCACAAAAGGTGTGGTCTGATAAATGTAAAAATGCAAAATAAACACAATTAAAATAAGTATTTGAACAAAAAATCTGATCGCATACAAAAAATGCAAATGGTTTCCACCACCCTTTCACATCCAAAAACATGATTTTTACATTTTAATATTTATCGCATTTAGGCTTAATCGACTTTGCAATAAGAAAGGTCTTCAATATACATATTTTGAATAATTTTTAATCAAACTTTGGAAAAAGAAAACGTTCGTAAAACATCTTCCGAATTGTTTTAAATGTAATTTTTAAGGAATCAGACTAAAACTAACTAATGTTTTCTTGGGAATCCTCAAGCTACCATGTGAAATCGAAGGGTCTACTTCCCTTCAGCACATGAACGGTGTGTCCTGTTCAGAGCTTAGAGCTTGTGCGTGCTACGCTTGTACGTGCTAATAAGTACATAAACAAACGTATAAAAAAACTTAAAAAAATCTATAATATAAATTTTAACGATGTGAGATATTAAGAAACAAAGTGTAACTATTGAAAATTCATAAGAATATATGAAAATTGCGTTTATGTCAAGTTATTCAGTGAATTTAATACTATACTTGTAGGGGGTCACCAGTAAAAGGTGCTAACGGACACTTTCGCCGAAAGTTACATTTCAATGTAGAGCGGTTGTATGAGAGAGAATTATGCCACTGGTGCAATATCGTGAGCGTACACTTACTACAAAGCATTATTTTTGATATTCGAAAGTTAGCATTAGATGCAGAAGGTGCTATCTGCATAGAAATGGCGGAGAAGGCGCTCACGCCACCCGTAACGAACGTCGTAAAACTCCTGATTAAAGGTTAAAAAAAAAAAAACAGGTAAATTATAATGATCGGCAAAGGGTGAAAAATACGAAGCTCAAAGACGCTGGAAAATAGTATAAAAAGTACAAAGGGGATGTAGTTCAAGCGAAAACACCTCTAAATACGGTAAGATGCAAAAGTTGCTATCTGCCGTGGGTACTGCACACAATTGGCGGATTCAATGGGGAGGGGGGCATACCAAGGCCTAGAGTTTTTATTCGTTACCATGTTTTATTTAACAAAATTTATTTAAATATTTATTTATTGAACCTGGAATGGAATTTATTATATAATTATTTAAACAATCATATTGTATATTACCACACATATGCTGCAAGCACAATATACAATATAATAACATACGTTTATTATTTAACACAAATCTATGATGACCCCCTCCAAAATAATCGGCTGGGCCCACCTCTGCTGCACACCAAGAGCATTAAACGAAACTAGTGAAAACGTTACAAGACTCTCCCTTGGACTGAAGTTACTTTGAACTAGCTTCCATTATGTTGACTTGACAAATTAGTATCAATTGCTTGATTGATATGTACTGAATAACAATACACGTATTTAAACATTCAATTTCTTCCAAATTCATGAATTGTTCCTAAAATGACTAATATGCTGTATTAGGCTTCGTCAAACGTAGCAATGTTGATTCTGTACACACAACGAGGCAAATAAAAACCATTTAGATGCAAACCAGTGCAGAATTATCAATATTTTGATAGTTAAACTTTTTTGTGGTTCCTGTAAAATTAGGTTTTTGTCAGTTAGCACCTTTTGCTGGTGACCCCTTCACTTACAAACAGTTAAAAGAAAAAAATGGACATTGTTTTTAACATTGCCCTATTTTTAGTTCATATTGTGCGAAAATTACTAATATTTGCAACAAAATATTCATTATATTAATTAACGAACTAACTGTGTAGAACAAATTTCATTTGAAAAAATCTGTCTTCAATAATGTTGTTGTTCGAGTGGGTTCAAAACATTCGTTTTTTGCTGTTTTACTAAGTTCTGAGTTAACAGTGAAAATCGGACCTACGCTATGTTTATAAGCGTAATTTACTCATACGCATACTGTTAAAAAATTTAAAGAACGCTCTTTACTGTTAAAAAATTAAAGAACAAATTTGGAGTCATATTTGTGAAAATTTAAGTGTCTCATGGGCTTCATGTAAAATACTCCCAAAATGTAAAGAATGTTTTTCAAAATATTATTAAATCGGGCCAGATTGACTGAGTAATATTCTTTTTGGGGAAAATCCTATGAATAGTTTAGGTGCTAGTGTTGTTCAGAGGCGTACAGACAGACAAATGATGGGAAGGTTGATTTTGGGTACTAAATGCTTTAATAAATGCGAGTATTAAACCTTTGAATGGTTGTGGTTATGTTATTTCCTAATTCATATAAGACATTGCTTTTCCTATATCACGTGCAAAACCTGAAATGTAAATGAATACTACAAACTCCGTTTTTGCTTATAATTGTACATTAATAATTTCAGGAACGCGACCAACTTCTTAGCCGCAACATTTCTTCGAAATGTGCTAGGCACTCAAATCTTGTCCGATATTCTTGCTAATCGAGAATCAATTGCAAACCTCTTGCAGACAACTTTGGATGAGGCAACAGAACCTTGGGGAATTAAAGTGGAAAAAGTGGAAATGTGAGTAGTTTTATAAAATCGATGAACATAACAATGACATTTCACCTATGATTTATATTCATATTTGTATTTTATAAATATTTTGGAACAAACATATTTTCAAATAAAAGTAAATTCAGCTAAAGAATAGCAATGTAGAATATTGTTTCAACTCAAGGACAAACTATACGTTAACGGTTAATAAATGCCGACTTGAATGACCGAGTTGACCAGAGCGGGTGCAAACTCAGCGCCTCGGTCTGAAGGGTCGCAGGTTCGTGTTGTTTGTCCTTGTCGTTTTTGTATATATAAACTTGAAGGTGAAGAGTAGACCAAGCAAGCAATTAATAACGACTAGTTTTACAACTTTTGTGTTGAACATAACTGTCCCACATGCGAACAGTGCCATGAGGCCTGCTCTTCCGTCTGACCACGCAAATTTCGTTACGCTCCTTTTACCTACTAGGGGAGAAAGAAGGTATTACTTGGGCGACGAAACACACAATTTGATTTTAGCTCAGAGGCTTCATTTAGGCTTGAGGATCTTTTACATGCAGTACATCTAGTAACATGGGACAGCCGGCTTTACTTCCCCTCCGAAGGAAGACGTACGAAGGATTTTTTCGCCCTTAAAAATCCACCGCTTCGATCGGGTTTGAACCCGCAAACTTGGGTATAACAGTCCGAGACGCTAACCGTACTTATATTTAATTTTTTGCATGATTTCAGGTGTATATGAAATTTCTTTTACCTCTTAGTTCAAATAAATATTTAACTTCTGAGTAATTACGGAAAATAATTTTAAAAATCGTGAGAGTGTTAACTTTATCCACAAGTCTGAATTCTCTCTCGTATTTATGGATTTGTTCGCAGAAAAGACGTCGTGCTGCCTCGCAATCTGCAGCGCGCGATGGCCGCTGAGGCCGAAGCCACGAGAGAAGCGCGCGCCAAAGTGATCTCTGCTGAAGGAGAGCTGAAGGCCGCTCGGTCCCTCAAGGAAGCGTCTGAGGTTATGGCAGACAACCCTGCATCGCTCCAGGTACTTAGCGCATCACGTAATAGTTGAAGTCACCTCTTCGACGACATAATTCGTTCAGTAATTGTCGGCATCTGCAGATAAACTCCAACAAAATTATTTTCCAACAAGTAGCACCATCAGTGCGCAGGAACAACAAATAAAATACTCTCCTATTGTCACCTTCCTTACTCCCCCCTTTGATGCGAGTTTTTTGGACGAATGACTCGAGCAGAAAATTAGATTTGATCGATGAGTGGCATCCGGATTAACAAAGGCTGTCACTAGTTTTATTACAGTTGAAATGTATCCTCTGTAATGCATGGTATGGGGTCAGGTACTTTTGAAAAATTAACAAGGAGAGTATATTCTTTCTTAGAATTACAAAAATTTCAAAAGAATGACAGTAATCGTTGAATTGGATTACATCACACACTAGCATTTCAGACAAACACAAATGATTATACTCTAATCACAGTAACAAAAAAGGCACTATCTGAAAAAGAATGAATCTACACATATACCCTTATGTAAAAATATGCACAACACACAAAAAAAGAAAAGAATGGGGAAATAATCCTCAAATAATTCCTATATAGTACGTAACAACTCTTGTGTAAATTAGAATGAACTTCCCCAACTTGTTTACAATTACCAATTTTACTTATTTACAATTACCGGGCGCCAATGTTTTTGTTAAATTTTGTTGTTGGATAGTGCAAAAGACGTTTAAGAGAATGGTGGAGATCTCATTTTCGTTGACTTTCCTGATATTTTGAAAATTGCAAACAAATATTTTTAAAACTACAAAATTAACGATAAAGACTTTTGTCTCAGACAAAGTCTGATGTACAAAATTAGCTCTTTAAAAACGTTCATTTACAATTTTTTAAAAAACTTAGTAGTTTTTGCGTAATTTTTGCTTGAATTTACGAAAAACATTTTTCTCATAAACCGCTCAAATTTTTTCATTTAATTTTCTCCACACATGTAATAAGGGACGGTAAGAAATATGGTGCTAGTCTCATTTTCGAGCATTGCTGGATTTTTTCGAAAATTGCAAAAAAATCAAAATTACATTGAAGATAGAGATTATCCCAGACGAAGTCTCTTGTACGAAATTAGATCTTTAAAAAGGGTCAAATACAATTTTTGAAAAAACGAGTCGTTTTTGCGTAATTTCTGCTTGAAATTAATGAAATATATACAGGTTTCACACCAACTACGAGCCACGAAAAAATGAATGTTAATGAATTGAATGAATGTTACGAAAAATAATTTAATTTTAATTATAATTTACTGTTAAAATTGCAATATTAATTCTATTATACTTTCTCGCTTTTTTACTTTTAATTCAATTTATATTCTCAATGTATTTATATATTTCTTTTCAAGCAATGCGCAAAGCTTAATAGAAATTTCGCAACAATGCCGCATCGATATTTGAGAAGCTAATTGTTGTCGAACGTCGATATGGTGGCGAGCTGTTTTATTTAGTTCATCTGATGTTTCCCAATAAACCTTTCAGAAATGATTCGAAACCTATTTGATAATCCAAATTTTAGTCACGGTTTTCTTTCGTGTCCTAAGAGCACCAGCGCTCACAATAGCATGATTTGTACAGCGTTACTCCTAGGCTGAGAGTCAGTACATCCGTTTGCGATGAATTTCGCAGTCGTTTTTTATAAATAACTTCCCCGAATGCCTGGTGAGGTATGTTATATGCCATTTAATATCAACTGATCCCTTAAAAAATTTACAGCGTATTGAATAAAAGAAAAGGGTTCATTGACCGTACATCTTCTTCAATAATTTAAAGAAACCTATGCCCGCGAAAGTTTTTCCATAAGAGCCCGTACAAATTTAAACTCTTTTATTCAAAACTTAGGCCCGTAAGGGCCAAATTGTTTCTTGTCGCCTTGAAGAACAGAGATTTTACTGTCATGTAAAGTGTTTTGGGGGGTACTTCACCGTGGTTTTATTTCCCTGCGCTTCGTTTGGGGCGGTTAAAACATATTCAAATAATGTTCTTTGTTAAAATGAACAGTAGGTCATTGTGATTACTTGACTTTAAATGTACTTACGATGCAAAATGTATGCTAAATTTTCAAAAATACGACAAAATTACGACAACAGGCAACTCACGAATGAGCAGCTAGAATTATCGTATTATTTGGATGTGAATAGTGAATATTCTAATTACTGTATTGATATTATTAGCTAAGCGAATGTACATAGTTTTGACAAGCCCGCGCTGGCAACCGTGCGTTGCTCACTTCTTGGTTGAATTGGACGTTTTGGAATAATAGCTGAGGTGTTAGTACGGCAGAAAATGCAATATTGCAATTTTACCTTGCTGTTTCTAATAGCGCTGTATGTGCTGTTGTAGCACGACTAGTTTATTTTATGGGAGAAATACAGCTTGTACGCAGTTTGTCTTTATTTTCTCAAAACTGTGTTCTGAATTACGTCATTCGTCCATCCAACCCCTGAACTGTTAATTTGAATTCCCGCGGTTCATTTGAGGCGGTGCAGTGCCAAAGTATAATAAATTGTGTTAACAAGCACACGGAATAATAGACTTTTATCAAAAACATGTGCACCATATGCAAACATGTGCGGCAATAAGGGTGAGGCAATTGTGATGAGTACCAGTCGAGGATATAATCATTGTTGAGGTTGAGAATGCAGATGAATAAGATCAAAATGCTGTAATTTACCGTTTATCTTTCCACGCCCAGAAGCCACAGTAATTTCGCAATTGGTGATTTTCCAGCTTCGTTACCTACAAACCCTGAATACAATTTCTGCAGATAGGAAATCGGCCGTCATATTTCCAGTACCATTGCACCTTCTTTCTCCGTTTATGAAGAATAAGCAGTAAGTTCCAGAGAAAAATGAAGAGCGGAAGTGTGGAAAGTTTGAAACGCTTTTTGAATATCTTTCTTATTCTTACACAAGAGGGTTCAAGATGAATTATCGTTTTGAAGGGGATGATATTAATTTTTTATTTCGCGAATAGTAATTTTCTTGCATATCTTTTTGTGCAAAAAGATACGAGTGTCACTGTAGTGTTTTGTTCATTGTAATTGAATATTAGAAATGTGGACATAATAAAGAATGTTTCATGAACTAATAGGCATTTTTCTTTAGTCTTGAGCTTGGAAGATCAATTAAACCGAATAAACAGCGCATTCGCTAGAAGGTATTAACTTTGAAAACATTTCGTAGAGGAAAGAAAACACCACTCGATATCGTACGTTTTGTGCGTCGATGACACTATGGACGCTCCTCAAATGACGTCAAAAGCAGTGGCGGCGGGCGAGTTAAGTTTAAGGGTGTTGCAAAAGCAATGGTCATGAGGGGGGATCTCCCTCTCCAATATTTCCCGATGGACATAACAAATGATTAATAGACAATTATTTAAATTGTTTAAGAACATTTCACCTTAAATTTCAAATATATTTTAAAATATTTGGATTATTAACGAATAATTATAAATAAGAGTAAAAACGTAAAATTACTAATAAATAATGATACGAAAAATTTTGAAAATTCTCTCATTCCAAGAAACTCATAAACTTTTCTCAGACACGCCACCCACGTCTGACAAAGCGCCGTGTGAGAGCGTGGCGCGCTGCCGTTCCGAAATCGAGCGGAGGCCAGCGTCACATCCGTTGCCGGCGACAGGTCGACCCAAGCGGCACGTCCGACGTATCGTATTCCTTTCAATGTACGCAACGACTGATAAGTGGATGTTTGTTTGATTGATTTTTTCGTGTTTCCGGGCACGTCAACTGCTTTGGTCATTAGTCCCGTTAGTGTAGTGCATGTTTTTTTCTCCGGGGATGGCGGTGATCTTCCCCCGCTGGATGGCGAGATCGGCGCCGACCTACCGTCAGCTAGTGGGGTTTCCCTCTAACCAGGACTCTCCCACCAGCGGGGCACCGCCCCAGCCGGGACAAGCTCTAAGCTCCCGACCGGACTCCCGGAATATGTGGTAGTGTAGTGCATGTTAGTGTAAGTGTGTGTGTAAGGGGCGAGGATAGGACAAGGAAGATGAAGGACAGATCACGCGCGGTCCGTGGCCCGTTTGTTAGGGTACTGCTCCGGCATTCGCCTGGTGTTGATCGGAAGTGGATGTTGATCGACTGCTTTTCTGCTGTGAAGGAGCACGCTGTTTCATGCTACTGCAGTGATCTAACTCGAGAGCTTGTGAAGAAAATTATTATTTATAACATTAATAACCGATCTACAAAATAAGGCTTTAATTTCTCGTTTAATGCTTTATATTAATTTTGACCTTGACGCTTCTGTACGTAACCTCCACGTTATAACAGTTTCATTAGAAAACAATCCGAACGAAACATTTATTATCAATTTTACCAATCTACCCAAAAATGAGGAAATTATAAACTTATCTTGTTTACTTGAATTGAAAATCCAATCGCCAAATTTTGAGATGCACAAATTTCTCCATCACTAATTCATTGAAGTTGCTGGTTTCTCAGAAAAGTAGTTTCTCTATTGACAGCATTGCTAGGGCGCACAATCGCTCGGTTGTCATTGAATTTCTAAGAAATGTGTTTATCCTCTTCACTGTTGAAAATAAGCGTTCGGCTTCTGAGGAAGTCATTGGAGTAGTGAGAAGAACTCAAAGAAGTTTGCAGACTTCTGGAAATATTTCTTCCGACATTTCATTTTGTAGCACGACTTGATATAATGGTACCGCTCCTGTTGCATTTCTAAATTCGCTTCCCTTGGACATAGCTTGCAACTCGTTTTTTAGTGCGCCTGCTTGTAACAATGGATAGACATCAACAGCTTGTCTGAATTATTCTTCAGGAAATTGTTTAGAACATTAATCAAAATTTTCACTGTATATCAGCTGAGCAGCGGGAACATGATTTGTGAACGAAAAACGATCATTAACATGAACTAAAGTGGAGTCACATACTCCTTCCGCATGTGCTGCAGTATTGTCATTATTTCTTTTATACTTTCAGGTGTATGGCCAAAAGAAGTGGCACTGATCTGGTCAATACTGTTACGAACCCACTTCACGTTGCTTCATCGGCGATTATAGATATAAATTTTGTTTTCTTTATTTCTTCTTTTATCAGATCACGTGCCACTAGCATACACTACAACAATTCATCCTGTACTGTATTTGACGTTCCTTTGAAAATGGTTGCACCTTCTAAATGATTTTTTAAAGCACCATCAGTGGTACTAACAAAATCCACTAACCCTCGAAATATCCCAGACTTTTCCGATTGTTCACTTTCGTCGTGCCCTCGCAATGCAAGCTCAAATACACCACAAAATTTGACACAGTTGATAAGAGTGTCCAAAATATGTCTGTTCTTACGCACTGCATCGTTGTGTCGTTTTACAGAGACGATAACTGTCCTCAAGCTAAGTCACAATATTCAAGCGTCCCAATAAAGCAAGTTCAACACTACTGTTTTTATGGAGACGAGTCTCTTGATGTTTTTTAAATTTCTCATTCAAATGGTTAATGTCATTGCAATCGGTCATCGTCCACATATTTTCCTTCTTACTAAATAAGATGCAAAGGAAAACAAAACAATGTATTTTTCCCCTCACACCCACAGACCCACTTAAATGTCGAATAAATATTACGATTTGATCCTCGACGAAACTCTCGTTTGGCTGATTTCACAGTTGTTTCAATTTTCAGATCAGGCTGATCCGGACCATGCTTCTTGATTTCAAGAATGTCATCGTGGATAACCTTTTTTTCCAATAAGATTAACAACTTTGTTCATTTTAGAGGAATAATTGAGCACTAGGATGCACAGACACTATAATTTACAGCACTATTCGAACCCGAGATGTAAATCACATTTTTACACTGATTTTATGACGCCTTTCACCGTCCACATTAGAAGCAAAACTTACGTTTCGTAGTAACGTCTCGGGGGCACGGTTTTACTGACCTCTCTTACGCTGGCACTACCAAAATCGGTTACCACAAAACCACTTACCCACCATTTAGAACTATTTAATTGCTAATTAATTACGCAAAAATTATTTTTTTGCTCTTCAAATTTTTACGTACTTAATGGTGAGCTAGCGGAAGATTACGCTGGATCTACCACAATTAGTTACCACAAAACCAAATATGCCATCTTATAGAGCGATTTAATTGCTAATTAATTACGCAAAAATTAATTTAATTGCTCTTCAAACTTCCGAATAATTAATTAAAAACTAGCACTTCGGGCTTCCGCTGGCCTTATAAAGAACCGCCCCTGGTAAAAAGAGAAAATTTTAGACTCGAGCGCGTCTCTCAGGTAGGTGAATCATATGAGAAAATGTTTTGGAACATATGAATGTTAGACCATCCAATGAACATAGAAAAGTATTCTCTCTACCAGAAAAGGCTGTTCTTAGCTCTTTCCTAAAGGAAATTGAAGGAATATACTATGAACTTTTCACTACCATAAAAAAGCTGGAGTATGAATTTGCGGGTTCTAAAAATAATTGAAAAAACTGCTTAATTCTTCGGTGTTAACCTGCGACAGCAGGGGCAGTGTGATCGAACGGATTGAAGGTAGCAGGGTTGCCAGATAAGGGAATTTGCCCCCCAAAATGGGATTGTTTCGTTTGGGGAAAAGAAGGGGGAACATAAATGGACGAGGAATTGAGGATATTTTGGGGAAATTATTTCATCCAAAAGTGAGATGGAAATATTATTATTTCAATTATTATAAATAAAAAAGAGACAATAGATGCCTTTCTCTCATCTTTATGTATCGAAAAGAGAAAAATTAACGACAATCATAGAGAAAGAAAAAATGAGAAAAACGAAGGTAGCATATGGCTTCGAACAGCTCGAAGGACGATGATCGGTTGATTTGAATTTAAGGGACAGCCAATGAACTCGTCAGGGACAGCTCATGTCATTGGAGAATATTTTTCATTTCGAAGTTGGGGAATTTTGTTTTATTGGAGAGGTTATTTGGGGAAATTCCGTAGTAGTACTGGGGAAAGAGCTCCCAACACATCTGGTAACCATGGAGGTAATGACACCATCCATAAGCGCCTCGGATGCCATTGAACCTTGCCGAATTCTCTTTCATATTAATTACTAATGGGGCCTATAATACTTTGCTCTTGCAGTGTATTACACAACACACACTATACTGGTCACGTGATTGTTAAACACGTATTTCGCGATGCTGTGCAAACATTCTAACAGACGAAAGACTTTCTCGCAAGTTTGTCTTGGTTTGGATATGGCTGTCAAGTATCCTATTGTTAAAACATTCGCCCTCCAATTTTGGGCATGCATCCGCTGTGAAACGATTTTGGAAAAATTTGATGCACTTGTCCGTGATTCAAGTGCTTATTCCGGCGATATTTCACAATCGCAGGGCAGAATACTTAATTGCATAATTACAATATTGATATTCAGCATTTCAAAGACTAAGACGAAGGTAAGTTTCGATACTCTAAGCATCCTTTTGTTAGAGTACTTTTTGATTCTCAGTTTTACTTTCTCGTATATACGGGAGTAATATACGTAGTGTTGAGAAAGTTATGTAATTCTGCGAAAAATCGATTTCCAGATTTCAACGGAAATACGTTTTGGGGTCCCCTGATACCGAAAAGTGCTTTTTTCCCCTTCTCTTTCTTCCAAACGTTCGTCCGTCTGTCGTATGTGAACAAACCTAGCGCCTAAACAACACCTAGAATATTTTTCAAATTGAAAAAAAAAAACTGTCCATCTGGCTCTAGTTGAAGCTTTGAAATTTTGAAAAACCTTCTTTAAAAATTGGGGGTATTTTACAAAAAGGCCCCCGGACATTTTCAAAATTTTCTCAAAAACCGCTCCAAATTTGTTCTTTAAATTTCTTGTAAGAACAGAGTAGACTACACCTATAAAAGTGGCATTTGTCCGATTTCCGCGGTTAACTGAATTTTCGAAAATTGCAAAAGTTAGAATTTTCTGGCGTCTTTCTACACCCATAAAATTGAAGATTTTTCCTAGAAATGAAATTTATTGTCCATAAATATCTCTTTCAATAAGGTCATGTAGATTTTTTTGAAAATTTTAGTAGTTATCGGGCAAAAGTGCATGCAATATTTGCAATTTTAAAAAACAAGCTTTTCTCATAAACGATTCCAAACTTTTTGTTCAAAAAGTATAGCCGAATAAAGCGGTGAAAAGTTCCCCCAAACTAAATCGATAATCGTGATGCTAATATGAAAGAGAATACAAAATGACGTTCACAAAAAATCAGTCTCCTACGGCAATCTGTTCCAGAGATACGAGGAAAGTTTTTGGCATGTTTTATGTTTGTCTCAGGATTTATTGCGTGAAACAAGCTGGAAAAAATTGCTGATACGGGGAAACATAGTTTAATTTGAACATTAATCATAGTTTTGCCGTACGGCTGCAGAAGAGCCGCCAAGTGTTGTTCGGTGAATTTGCCGAGGCGTTCGCCGCCACCAGCTTCACTAAGCACTAAGCTCGAGGTGGTGGCCCACATGTGCGAGTGTGACGCTGCTCCATTGCCGAGGGACGAGTGAGGCCGCCACACCCACGCGCCTTGACGCGGGGCCCGGCTTCGACGAAACTTTACTGCGTGGGGCGATCTACCAATCCCGCGCTATTTCACAAATTTGAAATTTTATTTGCTCCAAAACTGTTAATTCTTTGTAAACCAAACTCTGCAATTGTTAATATTGACACATTGTAATTCCAAAAATTGATCTTTTAAACAAAAATTTAATTTTTAAATATGTTAATTTGCCATTCAAAATGGCGACTGCAAAATATGCAGGCATGATTGCAAACATAAGTTTGAAAATTTTGCTGAAATTCTTATTTATCCCTGTAGAAATGTAATTGTTCTACAACTTAAGATAAAAATTGCAATGATTTTATATTATTTTGTATTTTTGTTTTGATTTATTTCTGATGCATGGAATTTTATACATTTTTCACCTAAAATTAATTTATTATTTTTGAAATATGAAGAGTGACTATGATGAAAATGGTTCAATCTGTAGCTATGGGTAACTGTATCAGACCCTGAAAATTTCAGAGAGATCACATTAGAAAAAAATTTATTCTGAAAACCAATATAAAAATTTACTTTTCCAGATAATTAAGTTTAAAGATCTAGTAACATGTTGCATTACCTCTGAATTTTTTTAGACCATTAAAATGCACCAGGAGCGTAGGAAACTTCTTTTGTTTCTTGGCCTCTTCTTTCAATTTTAACCTTTTCCTGGATTTTCTTGCCTCTTTTGTTGTCTGGGATACTCTTTTTTCAGCAGACCTAATTCTTGCACAGTCTTCATTCTTTACAGCCTTGCTCATGTTTTTGCCTAAAGGAATCTCCAGTCTTTCTAAAACTTTTAATCTCCCTATCATTCCATCATTGTACGTAATTACTGCATTAGTTGTGCCAATTTCCACAATTCTTTTTCCAAAAAATCCTGTCTTGGGGCAAATTTTCCAAATTTTGGAATGAAAAGATTGGAATGATTGTCATTTTGGAAGTAACCACCAACACATTTTGACAAAAGCTTAGTATTACACAAATCTTGGAATACAGGTTTAATAACTTCCATAATTGCCAATGGAATATTGTTTTTGTGCTTAAAATTGGCTAACGCACCTGATTGTTTTGCATGTTGATATGAGCACCAAGACTGTTCTCCTTTGGGACATGCATCGTGCATTGGCTTTTCATCACTAGATGCTTTGTGAAACCATATGGACCAAACTGCTTTTTGCATGTCTTTCACAGATGAACTATTATCTCTAATTGCATTCCCATAATATGTGCTGAGGGTATTAATTACTGCATCTGTAAGTCTGTTTTTTTCAGACATTTTTTTCCCATCCATGAGTGTCTTCCCTTTATACTCTTCTTTAATTTTCCTCAGCCTTGTGTCCATCCGTTTCTGCACATGCCCTACACATTCTAACTTCATAATAGGAAGATTTGGCCCATATGGTTTCAAGTCTGCAACTGCTTTAAAAGTCCTTGCATCCCCGTCACCAATAAAATTAATATATTTTGCTGTATGTTTCACCTCTGATCTCAAAAATATGTTCTTCATTCCTTCAACTTCCATTTTTCCTGAGTTTTCATAATGGTTTATAGGGCAAACATCAGCATGACTCTCCATCCATTCTGAATATTCAACTGTGTCTTTCTTGGTTTTCCAAAATTGACACGATTTACAATTGACTGATGGTACTTCAGTATCTAACACTTTCCCAGATTTTACACCAATGACAGCAGTGACACCATGCTGGGATGTGTGACCACTTGTCAACCATGATCCATCGCATGATACTGATATATTGTCACTATTTGTAAGTGCTTTTTCCTCACTTGCTGCTTTCATAATTGATTCTTCAGCAACCGAATTGGTTGCGCTGTGAATTTTGTCTACTATAATATTGTCAGTAGAATACTTCACTGATGAAGGAAAGTTCATCATAGCACAAAATTGTTTAATACCTGCTAATCCCTGCCTTATACACTTCATGGCATAAATAATTTGTCTGTTTATCAAATAAACCATTTTCTTTGCACCTAACATCACACTATTTCTAATGCACCCAATGTTATCACAATTTTCACACAATATATCAACTTTACAAACTAATCCTAACACAGACATAATTAAATTAATATTTCCACCACATACACATCGAAGGCAACGTTTCATTTCACAAAACAATAGATCTACATCGAAGATCATATTCCCTACATTTTTAGTTTCTGGAGGTGTTCATACAGGTTCGCTCAGTTTCCTTGATGAAGCACTTGTATTCAAATGTGAATTAATAGTAGGTGCCTGTAGTTTTGTGAACTGATTGTTAGAAAAAGCTCTCTTTTTCGTGTAGTACGTTGCTTTCCCCTTCCCCATGTTGCAACACAAAAAAACAAGAATACTAACACGCGGTAAACAATCAAACACAGTGGAAAAAAACATCTGAAAAAAAAACTCACGGCCTGCGATGCTCATCTATTCACCCAGTATGGGAAACTTCTGTATCAAATGTCCTAGTAGGAATGAGAAATATATCGCGCATATTTCAAAAGAATTCTGTGTAAATGAAATAGAATGTAACGTGTCTTCAGTGCTCACGAGTGGGCGTGGCATGAGCCAGTATTTAGTTATTTCGTAAATGTCTGTCAAGCGCGCAGCGCCTAGATTAAACCCTCATAACGTCTAAACTAAAGCAGGTATAAATATAATTTTTTCTCTGAAATTAAGATCAAAATATACACTTTTCAAAAAAATAAAAAACAAAAATTCGATTTTTTGGAACCCAAATAACTGTAACTACCCCCTTAATTTGAACATTAAACTTAGTTTCGCCGTACGACTGCAGAAGAGCCGCCAAGTGTGGTTCGGTGAATTTGCCAAGACGTTCGCTGCCACCAGCTTCACTAAGCACTAAGCTCGAGGTGGTGGCCCACATGTGCGAGTGTGACGCTGCTCCATTGCCGAGGGACGAGTGAGGCCGCCACACCCACGCGCCTTGACGCGGGGCCCGGCTTCGACGGAACTTTACTGCGTGGGGCGATCTACCAATCCCGCGCTATTGGAGCCCACCGCCTACCAGCGCCAGCCTCGGACAATTTACTGGGCGAGATCGCCAAATGGGCAAACGAGCATAAAACAATGAAAGAGACAGACGAGACGAGACGAAACGAGACGGACAGAGAGAGAGGGGGGATTAACTATCATTAGATCATAAGATAGGCGTAATAGTAAGCAGCGCATGTATAATTATTCTGAGTAGGTGTTATAATTAAATTGTGTGATATTTCTTATTCAATTGGCGTATTTTAAAGATTAGGAAAACAGAAAACCCGTGCATGCACACCTCCTTAATCCTTGCCGGATCATACATATGGCGACGCAGGTGAGTGCTCACTACCGACTGACAGCCGGGTAAGCAGCCAGCCCGCGAGACGAGAGGGCAAAAGGTTACATCATACCGAGTTAAATGGACATACATGGTGCCAATCCGTAGGTGGTTCAGAGATTTAGAAGGAGGCCGACAGAGGGCACTGCGCCCTGTGCATTTGAAGAGAGTATTGATAGACCATCGAAGGACGAAGTGCTCGTTCAAATGAATTATTAGAAAGAAAAATATATTGAAGAAACACTATTTTATACACAATTGTGGTGAAAATTTTCTTTTCCTTCCTTTTTGTTGGAGGTGCCATGGCACACTGGCACTACCCTACAAGCCGCCACTGAGGGTGCGTGCGTTGATGGCTCGGAAAGGGCAGAGCCTTCGTTCTCTCCCTCTCCTTCCCCCCTCCCATCCTTGCACCACTGACTCCTATTGGAATGGCTTCAAGATGGTGTTGTGAGAAGAGAAAAAGAATTGATAGTGATCAGTCAGCTGCAGTTCGGCAATATAACATCTTTATGGCAGGGATCGATGGGCTTGGTGAAAATATCGGGAAATTGCGAATGAAAATCCGTATTAGTAAATGGTATTGGCAATTGTTCTTGTTTCCTCTAAATTGTTGTCAGAATAATGCGTGGCAGCTGTATAGATTAATTTCGCGCAGCACAGTACATCCATTGGATTTGTTAGGCTTCACCAGAAGAATTAGAGTACCATATCTCCAAATTTACACCATGAGACAATCTAGGTCTCGTACCAACAATGATAAGAATGGAAGATAGAAGAGCAAGCCAAGAAGTTTGGTTTGATAACATGAACCACTTCATCACTAGAGGACAAAAGCAAAGAAGTTGTGGTGGTGTAAAAAGAATACCCTCAAACTTCTTAGAGTACTTACCTTAGAGTACACTCAAACTCCACTCCAAATGCAATGCAACTGAGCATGTTGATTGTTTTTCCATACTCCTTAATTTGTATACATCATTTAACTTACTAAAATTATCATTAGGTAAAATGCTTTCAATGAATTAAGCTTTTTCAAGACAATTAGTTTGTTGAAATTTTTCCTTAACACCAAGATCCTCACCCTGCCATTAGTGGCCATTGTTCCAAAAGAGGAACATACCTATACATTCAAAAGAAAGAAAAAATTAAGACTTCAGGTATAAAATTCCTCTTAATAGATATTTCTGTAACACAAAAATTAACCAATTTATTAAGAAAATTTTTATTTGGGCACTAATGGGTTAATAACACAACACAGCATTTGGATTCTAGTGCTACAAGTCATATATGTAAATATAAAAATACATTTTATTCATACAAAAAAGAAGATAGAGATTTACAATTAGCAGATAATTAATTTATTAAAGGCAGCTGGCATAGAAGTGAAATTAAAGAACGTGTGGATTCAATAAAAACATAATTTTGAAAAAATTCTTTACATTCAAATTTAGAATGAAATTTAATTTCAGTATCAAAAATAGCTAACAATAACAATCATTATAATGTAAATTTTAGAAGAAATGATGTTTTTACGATCAATGAGTATTACAGAAAAATATTAATTACAAAAACAAATAGAGACAACTATGAAGCAGAAGCCCAGGTTGTATTAGAAAATGTAAAAATGTTCAATGAAAATAATTTGAGGCATAAAAGGATGGGTCAAAGTTATTATCAAATGATAAGAGTATTGCAAAGTGCTGTACATATTGGTTTGCTAAATGTGAAGATGAATGATAAGGAATGTGAATTTCGTATAATAGGTAAATTGACAAGAAAAAGTGATAAGTAGGGAATGGATTTCCATGTAATTACATACTTTTATAAAAACCAGATACCTGCATTGAATAATGTTTTATAGAGTTTACAAGATATTCTAAATGAATTACAACTATTTTTATTTTACATAATTTGGAATAATTACATATTTTTACGCATTTTACCTATTACTACACATTTTGTTACATTTTAATATATTTATATGTCAAAATGAAACATTTCAGATGCACGTTTGTAATTTATGCTACGGAATTAACTTTCTTTCCAATGTAATGCTGCTGTGCTTCTATGACCACCATTTCTTCTCCATGGCAAACTTACTCCCCCCCCGCTTTCTGCGTACTAGGAGTAAAGGCTGAGCAGATTTTTATGAACAAAAGTAATTTCAACCATGTTCTTGCTAATGTTTCAAACAGCACATTCGTTACTCAATCGAAAACAAACAAATATTTTTTTACACAAAATTGTCTTACCGCGTTCTTCGATTTTGGGGGTGGGTATATAAACTTTAACGCCCTCACCCGGGGTTGATTACTGGCTACACGGTAATACTATATTCACTATTTCACACCTGCTCCTCGTAAACATTGTCATATACTATGAGCGTATTTAATGTTTCGAATAAAATTCTTAATGGTGAAGTCTAGTGTGCAATTTCTTCTGTAGAGATAGAACTTACTTTCAACCACCCTGAATCAATTGCACTTAAAGAAATGTTAAGAACTGATCGTTGATGACTATGCTCGGAAGAGGTTCATAGAGAACAATTTTGAACACAATAATGAATTTTTATTTTACATATTTTCTATTTTTTCTTACATATTTTGGAAAAAATATGCACATATGTATGTACATATTTTGCATTTTGTATTACAATAAATTCTGTTCCCGAATTATAAGAATGTAAAAGAAGATGCATCATTTCATAATTAGAATGATTTATAATTATCTTACAAACATGAACCTTTAAATGTTATTCTCCTTCTTGTAAATGGCCTTCTTCTTCTTTTAATTTATAACTACCTCAAAACATTTTGTTTTAATCTTGTTTTAATTTTGTTTTAACATCTTTTCGTTTGTATGTTCTGCTCTGAGTACCTTTTGTTGAGTTCATTTTTTCATCATATCTCTATTCCTTGATATATTTAATATAATAAATCCAATAGTAACATCAGATCATTATTTTATTCAGGGTTATTTCATGGGGGCCCTTGGGCCTAGGTAAATATGTGGGCTCCCTATTCTTACTATCACCGATTTCTCCCTTCCACCAATTTTGATGCTGAAATATAAAGAAAACCCTATCAATTCACATTGTATTTTGTATTTTTTTTTAAAAATATTTTGAAAGTATTTCTTAGTGTCTCAAATTTACATTATTCAAACAAAAAAAAGTCAACATATATGTATAATAAGTAAGACTAAGAGATTTATAATTACATTAAAAATGTCATATTTTCAGGATAGAGAATAGTCCAGGATTTATTTATTTATAGGCAGTTAGTTTTATTTCTATTGTCACATGTACTGATATAAAATTATTACCTACATCTACATCAGTAATTGAAGTAAATTTTAACCACCTTTTACTTTTAAATAAAAGAATTTATCCATTTGACATGGTCTACAGATGTGTGAACCAATTGGTGTGAACTAATACAATTTATTGTTTGATTATGATTTACATAAGGTAAGCTATAGCCTATATTTGATGCATTTTATGATTAAATTTGTTAACAATTTTTTTCCAATTGTGGATAATTTAACTATTCTATTATAATTATTTGTAACTATTATAACTATTCTATTATTAATTAATTGTGAATAATTTAACTATTCTATTATAATTTATAATTTTATACAAATTTTATAATTTTAAATGTACATATACTTCAGTAAACCTTGAGAAAGAGAGGTTTCGAAATGTTGGATAATAAACTTATATCAATAAATGTGGCAATAGAAATAAAACTTACTCTCTATTCATAAATAAATCCTGGACCATTCTCCTGATAATATAAGTTAAATAGACAGTCTAAGATACTAACCTAGGACATTAAAAAAGACTACAAATGAATTGTACAATATGAAATCTTTTATTGAATTGTACAATATAAAATTGAAAAGCATCAACCTCTAACATTTGATATCATAAATATTATCGAATGATTCGCAACACATCACGTCATTATGCCAATTTTTGGCATATAGTTTCATCATACATCTCTTTTTATATCCTTTTTTTATTCTACTTTTTGAAAATGTAGTATTAAATTTTTTTTAAGGAACTGTCAGGGTCCTCACCTGGTCCCCTTGAACCTTGGGGAACGTGGGTTGGGGCCCTTTAGGCACATGCATTAACATGGATCTGATTTTATTCACATATTCACAGCTTATACAAAAATCAATAATATTAAAATGTTTCATATTGAAAATTATTACTAACACACTGTGACGTATCGAAAAATTATTTAAATACGGCCAACTTTTTCATAGTACATCAGCACAATAAATTGTTTCTTTATTCACCGTTTCTTGGGACATGGATCTATACTTTACAATGTTTCCATACAGAAAACATCAGACGAATTGTGTAAAAATATTTAATATAATAGCCTAAAATTACTATACAAAAAAAATAAATATTATAAGCTTCTGTGTTGAACAAATGACCTTGTATTACTCATTTACATAAACAATAAAATTAACAACAAAACAAGAAACTATACTAATATTTACAATATGTATTCCCACCCCGTTATAGGCCTTTGATTCTTTCTTTCCACTAAAAACACAGTTTTGGTTTTCTGTTTATTATATAAAAGTCTAAGTGACTTATCTTTTTTTCTTCTCAATTGTTCCCAGTTCATGTACCATGCAAACTTTCATCTCACATTATTATAATTTCTGCACTCAATTTCATTCATCAAAGTTCCTGTCTCCGCTTCTTTTTGAAGAAAATATTTTATTATTCCACTCCTCTTATTATTACTACTTACTATAGCATTGGTTTTCTTTCTAAAACATAGGAAAACGACTCCCACAAACTTAGTTCTTCATTTCTCCCAGCTTTTTCAAAGTCCTCTTCTCTCTCTTCGTTTTTTTATCTTCTTGTCGAGCAAGGTTCAAAGTGTTTACACATATGTGTAATATGATGTATTACAATACTGAAAGTAATTTTTCTGAACTACAGTACCAAATATAATTTTTGAGAGCCTCTTTGCTTGAATTAGACCATCTAGATAAGAAGGTTTTTAGTATATACATTTTATGAAGCTTTTAATGTATTGTTTATGACTTACAAGAAAAAATAACTTTATTGTGAACCTTTTGATTTGAAAAGGACAACCTAGTCTATTCTATTTTTGTCTTTTAAATTTATTTAAAAGAATTTAGAATTTATTGTTAACATATGTATTTGCTTAGAAATACTGTAAACTAGGAATGGCTTTGTGCCACTTTGGAAAGAGTTTAGTAAATAACTTAATTATTTTCACATAATTCACAAGGTAATAGCAATATATGAAATTTAAAAACGTGCTTTTTCTATTTTATGTGGTGATAATTGAAATAAATGTTTGAACAAAAAATGTTACTACCTAAGCTTGGCATAAAATCACCTCATAGGACAGGGTGACTTCATGCCAATACATTTATTACATATCATTCAATGGTGCACGATGCATGGCACAGTTCCCCTCCCCCCTCTTCATTTTAGCAAGGAATGAATCAAACAGTAACACAAAATTTAAAACTTTATTTAGTTAATATTTTTTTAAGTTATTAAGAGAACATTTTGACATTGGTAATGACAACAGAAAACATCATTCCCCCAAATGCTTTTTGGCTCTGGAAAAGTGAAGTTTTCTTTTTGATTTTAACTCAGTTTTGAATTTTCTAGATAATATTTTCATATTTGTAAAAACATCCCTATTCTGTAGCCATTTCCAAAACCCCTTTGGTTTCCTGCAAGATATCCCTTGCCAAATCTCTTTCAATTGCTGTGACTTTTCCAAGAAACAGCTCTCCTTCATACTGCACAATTTCAACTTCTCTTAATGTTATGGATTGAGAAGATAAATTGCGAGTGCATTGACTGGAAGAATCGTCACTGTATTAATTGTTAATGATACAATTTCCAGTTTTCACAAAAAATTAAATGTATATTTTAACTAATTTAAATAGAAGTGTCAAAAACTTGAAAATATCGCATTAAATATTCAAGTGCTACTGCCACAAAGACACCACTTCATTTTCCATCCGTTTATTTCTTTCTCAAATATATATATTCTAACACGCCTACCTACTACCTTCCAGCCGGTGGCGATAGAGCGTGAAAGAATGAATGCTCGTGAAGCGAGCTTTGAATTCTCAGGAAGCAGGATCTTTCGGGTATGAGAAAGGTCTGAACCCTTGACACAATGAATTAGGTAAAATTCTGGTAAAATGAGTATATATTCAGTGAAAAAAAATTACACAGTGGCACAAATATACAATAAAGTATGCACTTTACGTATATGGTCACTGCAAAGAAAACAGAAAACAAAAAGAACACAACCACAAAATGTATAGGCGTCACCTCGACTACCTGAATACTTCAATTGTTACTATTCACAATTATTTTGCTTCTACCTCTTTCTGAATTACTTTCGTGTACCTCATTCAACTCTTGCTATTCTTAAGTATTCTCCGTGCACGGCCCTTTAAATGATTCTCTACAATTATTCTACCATGGACTGTTCACAGGTGTCAGCCTTAAGCTGCACATTTACTACAATGCTGTGAACTCAAAAGAACGAACGTGACACACGTTACTTAAATTGGACCCTTTACAAATTATAACAACTAATTATCCCCTGACATAATACAATGAAAGCATGACTTTCAAATAAGATCACTTTTACACTACATGAAAAATCATAATTCACTCTAAGAAAATTGTACAAGGTATGGCATTCGAACGAATTTACTAGTGCGTACAGCGAATGAAATCTAAACTGCCGCTCATACGTTCGGAATATTTCTCCCAGTTTCTTATTTAGAACTTTCACCTATTTTTAGGACGCTTCGCCTGGTATTTTAAAGCTACACGATTTCCCAACAGATTGCCGCATAGAAGTTTCCAGTTCTTTACCTCGACATCTCCTTCCCGCTCGCCATCAGTTAACCTTGGGATTTTCGGTCGCTCGCAGTCCTCGCCGCGCCACTTGACTGGTTCGATGTTCCACGGTTGTACCACTTCCTTCTCCCGATCTCCGGATTCCGCCACTCGTCCAAATTCCAGACCCTTCTCTCGATCTCCGGGCTCGTATCATCCACGTATTTGGTCCAAGTCCTTCTCGCCTACGCTTGGGTCTTCACTGGAGTCGTCCTTCTTCTGCGTGCCGCGTACCCGTTGTTCGCGCTTCCAGCTTTGAATAACTAACGTTATTGAATTGGATACTTCTAGCACTCGGCCGACATACCACACTTTGAGCGTGCGTGGTCGTGGCGTACAAAGTTAAATGCTGGATTTCGTTTAAAGTCCTTCTGCGCGAATTAATTTCAAGTATGAAACTATTTCAGATTCAAGCAATCACATCGCTTGCTTTCTCGCGTAATGTTAGTGCTAACACTGTACATGCACTTCACTTCTGAATTCTATCGCACTTATTCACGCCTTTGTCAAATCAGTTTTAACTAAGCAAGTTAAAATATCCTCTTGCTCTAACCAGTGACTACCGCCGAAGAATTAGGTCGAGTCGCCGTCGCTGTCGAAATCGAAAGAGAATTCTCCCGAAGCGCGTCGCGGTATTTATGTGACTCCGCCTGGAGAAATTTCTGGAGGGGTGAATTTTCTCCTCCTTCGCGCCCTCTCAAGAAAAACATTATCCGTAACTTCGGACATCGGAGTGCGAAAATCTGCGGGTAGATGTCGCTTTCTCGGACCATCGCTCCGCCGCGTACCCTATTTCTCTGTGTTCTGGGCTTTTCTCGTGGCTTATGGTGGCGTTACGGGTTGGTATAATCCCGTGACGTCACTATATATATATATATATATATATATATATATATATATATATATATATATATATATATATAACTAAGAAAGTGAGATAGTAGATATATAGCACTAGAGTAGATATACTTTAACACTAGGTTAATGAATAATGCTATAAAACAGTGTACTGACGTACTTAATTCTCCTGAAAGTTATTGTGCAACTCAAATTTGCTACACAAATTTTTCGAGGTACTAGTCACTTGTCAAACGCCAATTGATCCAAAATTAAGGACTAAAAACGTGGGATCACAGTAATGTTTTTACCAACACCTCTAGTAAGACAACAATATAGTTCAAGGCAATAGTTTTCTAAAAGGCGCGGTTGCACTAAGTCACTTGCGTGGCACAAAGTAACCCCGGTTTACGCTACCGCGTGTTAATTATTATAGAAAATAATTTCTTTGTAAAAATTGTAATGGTTTTATCTTCCCAAAACTATGAAATCGCATAAAAAGCAGGTGGGGTCCAAAGAGACCCCACGGTAGGGAACGTGTCCCGGAGCCCCATAGCGAGGATGGAAAGCATGGAGTCATGAATACATATATATTCATAGTTCCATGGATGCAAGGTTAAACGACGTCATAGACTGCGCGAAATTCTCCACTCCGGCCTCTCCTATTATTAGACTTTGACGATATCCGAACCCCAAGAGGTTCATTCAACAAAATTCTCAGACTCCGACAGTCGTGAAGGCTGTCCAAGGCTCGAAATTGTCTTCGGCAACTTATAAAAATAAAACAATGCGATTTATTTGGAAAAACCTGCTTGGTTTAGCTCTTTGGGTGTTCCAGGGGAAAACAAATATTAATTAACGCATTCGTTCAGAGGAGCACAATCCTAAAACGAACTACAGAGAAAAGGTTTAATTGCACTTGTGTGCACTTACTTATTCTGTTTTCTCAACGCTTTCTTCTTTGCAAGGCAGTGAGGTTAGATTTCAGCTGATTTCTGTGTGAAATACGATAATAACTGAATTTTAATATATTTTTATTACTTTTATAAATATATATGCTGTTAATAAATAATAATTTTATGGTTTTCGATAGAAGAACTATTTTTCGGTGGACATATTCTATTTAGCAAATGCAGTTGGTAAACGTAGTACTATAAATATGACGCATCTGACTGTGTATTGTTACAAGTAAAAACAGTGGCATTATTTACATATGAGGTGAGTACGTGTAAATATCTAAGAAATTTTCATCGATGTTCATTGCGATTATAGAAATGAAAGCTATGCGGCATACAGAAAAAACTTTAAATTGTTCTTTAAATATAAATTCAGAAAATTCATAATGCAGAATTACGAATTGTTATTATTTTGTAGTATTTACTCAACTGTGGTGTTAGTGGCGAGGAACGAAGTTAAGTTTAAGAAGCCTATGAAGTGTTCTTTAAGCCAAATGGAAAACGAATGAAAACCAAAGGTGAGATATTTTGATGATATAAATTGGATAAGACCATTCTTCTCTAACTGCAAATAAGTTACACTAGATTATTTATTTACAATCCAATGATGTAATAAGGCGTTAAGAGCTGAGAAGTGCAACACTTTTTTTGTTCCTCAGGGTATACACAAACAAAATTACTGAACTTAAGCCACGAACTATTGACAATAGGCTGTGCTTAAGCTGTGTGAGAATGTTTACGTTTCAATTAAATTGGGCTAAATTTACGTGTAGAGAGATAATATGAACGAAAATATATATAGAGAGAAGTTATTTAGTTACGTTATTTTCTGTTTGGTGTTTTCGAAATGTGAAATAATTGTACTCATGGTTCCAAGAAAATCAAGTTGCGCGTTGAGACTAACAAACTATCTCAATAATGAATTTGAAGGAATAAACCCGGAGGAACACAAGTGTAACAAAACAATTAATCAATATAATAGTAATAATAATAATAATAATAATAATAATAATAATAATAATAATAATAATAACGCACTGAAAAGGGAGGAAAGATTGTCGCAGAAGTAATTTATTTTGCAAATATACAAAGTGTGTCCGGAAAGTAATGCAATTTTTTTTGTGCGGGTACTTAAAATGGCCCCAGTATGTTCTCATCTGTTGGGTTATGTGCGGGGACACAACTTCAACACAATGCTTTTGGCAGTTTGCTCCGAGCATTTGGAGCGTCAGGATTGCCGACTCCGCGTACCCCTGTTTAGTGCTTGTGTCACGAAACGCGATGGAATCGTCACTCGAACGAACGCAACCGTTTGTTCGAAATTCAACAATCTCTTGTGAAGACAAATGAATTGATTTTTGAAGCTTATGGGGTCAATGCTATATCTATTCGCAAGTTTCAAGGTGGTTGAAAGCGTTTAAGAAAGACCGGGAAGATGTGGTGGACGAACCCCGCGCTGGACGACCTTCAACCAGCACAATCGATGACAATTTGGCCCGTGTGACGGATCTTCCAATTCTGACCGTCGATTGAGTCTCCGGATGATGGCAGAAAATCTCAACCTTCCCAAAACAATTGAACACAAAATGGTGATCGATAAATTGGACATGATTAAGGAGTGTGCCAAGCTTGTTCCCAAGCTGTTGACGGACGATCAGAAGAATCACCATCGCGTTCGTATCAGATGAAGCACAACTTGACAACACTGCCCCAACCTCCGTACAGTCCAAACATGGCTCCGGCCCACTTCTTTCTCTTCCTGAGGATCAAGACCGCCCTGCAAGGAATCTGTTTGGATCGATTGATGGCATCGCAGATAGCGATGGCCCTTGCAGAGATCCCCGTTGGTCTTCCAGGACGCGTACCGTGCGTGACAGAGTAGCTGGAAAACGAGTGTGGATGCCCAAGGGAACAACTTGGAACAGTATTAAACGTTTATAACAATATTTTCAATCAATATTTTGGTTTAAACAAATTGCATTACGGGGAGTCCCCGGATCAACTGCCCCCAGGCCCCAGGCGCCCTTGTTTACAGGTCTGTGCCAGATCTCACGTTCCAGCGAGGGATATAACATGAAGTATACTTACGGGAGTAATAACCTTAGTTTATGACGCGCCCGCAAACAATAAGCACTCCCTCCTTCAGCCCAATGACACGTGGTCCCGTTCGCTTTGCAGCCACGCGCCTCTGCCCAAGGCCCCCCGGAGCGCGCCCCGCGGCTCGTCGCCCTGCCGCTGCGAGTGGGTGGGGCGAGGCGAGGGCGCCGAGGGCCACCCTGAGCCCTGGCAGGCGGCTCGCGGGCGGGAAACGCTCGTGCTCCTCGCGCTCACGGGCGACGCTCACCCGAAGGAAGGTTATGCCAACATGGCCAAAGCGGCTGCTGACACGGGAAAGCCACACTTGCCAGTGGTTTCGGATAGTGCCCGAGTCCAAATAGACATCCATGACGGTAATTCAATAGATACATAATTAAGTAGTGCGGCCATTTTGTCGATGTCCGTCCGACGCGATAATCTCTGCTGCTTCTTTCCCTTTACGTCTTTCTCGCAAAATCTTTACCCTTTACGTCTTTCTCGAAAAGTACATATGTAGTGTAGAGAAAGTTATGTAACATCACGGCTAAAAACGGCCATTTTTCTGCAGCAAAAATCGTATTTTAGATCCCTGATACCGAAAATGTGGATAATTCCTGTTCCCATATGTAGCTAATTTCATCCCCTAACACGTTCTGCACTCGAAATCTACATTTCTTGGGTTCTTGATACCGAAAAATTGGTTGACAGTAAAACGTCTGTACATCCGTCTGCCTGCGAACAACGCTAGTGGCTAAACCGTAAGCTGGATTTTCATCAAAATCGATATTATTCACGTGATTTGATCTGATGATCTAGCTAATGACGCGACACTTTGAATTTGAGAGCGATGTTTTAATTTCGGGGATACTTTTCATGAAGCATCAAGGAAATCTTCAAATTTTTCTCAAAAAATGGCTCCAAAGTTATTCAAACGTTGTCTTCAGATAGCATAAAGGATTCTTACCAATCTGACGCTACGCACTGAGCCATTTCGCTCAGTCACATTCGAATGTCTGTACCCCTTTCAAACTCCAATAACGTGTTTCGTCTGGTTCGTCAGCTTAAGAAGGTAGTGGTGACCTCCCAGCACCATGTTACAAGTGCGAATTTTCTGCGGGTATTTCGTTACTGCCAGGACCCTTTGTTTGTCTTGTTTCTTTTAGTAAAGTATGCCACAGGGTTTTGTTCTCAGGCCACAATGTTAGATTTCGAAGTCGATATCGTAATGTTAATTAACTCGTCACGTTAATTTGGTAAGAGGTCTTCCTCCGTCGTTAGCGTTTGTAAGTCCTGCAAATTTTTTCTCATTCTCATCAGTCCATGAATTACACAAATTTAAAAAAATATTTCATAATCTTGTAATTAAAAGTATGTTCAGCATACGCATCGATGTAAAATATTTATTTTAATCGTTACCTTTGTAAATCTTGACTTTTTGAAGAATTTTGAGCACTGTTCTTTCGTTCTCAAGAAGAGTTCTATGTCAACGAGATACCATTTTTTAACTCCAAATTAAATGGTATCAGGATAGATACAACTTGTTACTGCAGTACAGGTAGTTTTTCATGTCAGATAAAAACAAAAAATCAGCTGAAATCTTAATGAACAAATAGCAATAATATAATGAATAATATCCTTTTAATTATATGTCAGCCTAGAATATATATTTTGAAGTCTATCTCCTTTTCACACCGGCCGAAAAACATTTTCTGCAATTTCCCCCAAATTTTCCACTGCCTTCCACTATTTGTGAGACACACCGCTAGAATTCACATTCCATACGTTAATGTTTTTGTTTCTTTCTAAGTGTTCACACAAAGATACTGATAGAAAAAATGTCAATCATGACATTGATACTTATGTTATGGAGTAAAACAAACCAAAAGAGCAGCGGTAGGAATTGGCATGATTATAGACAATAAATGGAGGGAAAATATACACAGATATACATTCGTATCAGAAAGAATCCTTTCCATCAGTATTAAAATAAAAAGGGGATTTCTAACTATTATTGGAGTGTATGCGCCGTCAGAAGAAGGAAGCAAACAGAAACTAGCAAATGTTACTAGTCTCCAGTGCGCAGGCCTTGTATGCCTAGGTGGTGTTGCATTTAGTCCTCGATTTCCCATTTTAGGAAATCTCCAAAACAATGTTCCATCCTCTAGGCAAGTTGCCCCACCTAACTCCACTTATGGACGCCCCTGATTGTATGAATGTGAGGAAAATAATTACAGATACATTATAAGAGTAAGTTTTATTTCACCTATGTTCTTATAAATTGTATTTATGTTCGTCATCTAAATAAACAAAATTGTTCTATCACATTACAGAATTGCATTATTTAATCAACTGAATGCATTTTAATTGATTACTGAAGTTAATTTTATTGTTACAGGTGGATCACCAGGAATTGGCGAGTCACTTGCAGTTTTTCTTTCAGCAGTGTTGTTAATTTTAACTTTCCCCATATCTGTTTTCTTCTGTTTTCGGGTAAGAACCCGTGTTTCTTTTACATGAGATCAGGTCTTTAACACATGTCTAGGTCTGTGATTTATATGCAATAAAACAGCGAAATATGCACATATATATGTAAATACATTTGGTAATATATGCAGTTAAAAAAGGACAATATGCGAAATAATGTAATGTGGAAGTGTAAAAATAAATAAAAAGTGTAATTTGGAAAAGATGTCTACAGCAAAAAAGGATACAGAAATCATATAAATTGTTACGACTGACATAAACATTTACGGCTTAATTTTGAAGAACACTCATTTCTTAGGATAATAATGGGAGATGCAGTTAACGTTCGTTTAACAAAATAAAAAATATAGGTATTGCAACAAAAATATGACTCTCTCAGTTGTAATAAAATCTAGAACCCAATAATCAAATGATTTAAAACTTGAAAATCTTGACTAAATGCGTTTCACTTGTGAGCCAACAATATTTGGAGAGAGGAGAAATGTTAGTAAAATGAAAAAAATGGGCCATACCTTGAACAAAGTCGCTTTAAACCCCTCTCCACATCAACAATCAACAGGTAACTTAGACAGTACATCTTTTATTTGATCAAAGTATTTGGAATAATACTCAGCGGCCTTCAACCAAGTACCCCAACTTGTGATGACTGGTTGGGGAGATAAGAGATAGGTCAGGGAAATTTGTCTTAAAAATATCCACATGACTTGGAGTCTTCAAGAATACTTTCTTGATAGTTGATATCATGCTGAACTCCACTCGGCCAAAGAACACTCATTGATTCATTGAAATACCTCGCAATGAGGGGTGAATATGCAACAAAAATATGCAAATATGGCCCAAATATGCAAAAATATGAAATTATGGTGATATTTGCGAAATAATGCAAAATAAAAATAGCTTAACATGATTATAAATGCCTCAAAACATATACAATTTGTTGAAACGGGATGTTTTAGTAAATTGAAAAAATATGTAAATGCATATAAATCACAGCCCTAATTATCAGTAATTTTTAAATGTAATATTATGTAATTGATCGCGAATCCTACTACTTATCTACTAATATTTTAATATTATGACACTCCTTTAATGGCCCACCTGGTGGCGCCAACTGTAACGATCTCGCTCTTCTACTACCACTACTATCTCCTATTTACTCTTCTTCCTATACTCGACTTGAGCTGCCAATTTAACAAACTTTCGAATACACTTGGGCGCGTCGTTTTTTAACTCACGTGTTCCTTTTAACCCGGCTTCAACTTTTATTCATGCCCGTCTGCTAGCTAAATTTACAAATCTTCCTAATTTTTTTACTTCCTTTGATGGGCGTGAGGCTGTGATTGCCCTATACAGGGCTTGAAACAAAGTACTTAGGCACGCGGGCGTGGGTCGGCATCTAGCTACTTAAAACACAACACATTTTGCGGGTTTACTGACGAACCTGAAGATGTTCATTCATCATTTATTACTTTTTTCTTGAGTAATTCCTATTTTTTCTAATCCCAAACACTATGCACACAAACGGGGTTGCTGCCCTCTAGCGACACACACAAAAACACCCCATGGCAGATAAACAATTCAATAACATAAGAAAACAAATATGACACCAAAACAAGAAAAATACTACTCATTCACTCTGATAAATTTACAACATATACAAAAATAAAACTCATTCACACCGAATGCGCATTCTGTCGAAATCAATTATTGAATTACTTATGCTACTACAGAACTTGATCTTCGACAAATGCTCTTCATGGATTTTGTTTTCAAAACAAACGAAACAAACAAACAAATAAACATTTATCTGTCACTTCCCTTTCGCCGACTTGATGCTGCGACACGCGGCGTACATCACCGTCGTCCGTTGGCTATCTCTGCACACAGCGCGGCTTCTCCCAGTTTTTATAAAATCGCACCTTTCCACCGCGTTGCACTGCCGAGAAATTCCACCAATCGCTTAGCGGAAATTATTTAGTCTTATTTCGTCAACTTCCGCGACGAACGAACGTTATTAGTTACGCGAATAATATCGCGATTGCATCTCCAGCTACAGTCCGCGACACACGAAATAAGTGTTAAATCACTTCTTTGTCCGGTTGAAACACCAATAAAATGTTATGTGCTCGTTGCGCAATTCTATTTTAAAAAATTCATTACGCGAACTTCGCCTCCGACCGACCACAACACTGAACATTCGAGCCCCAGCGCTTCTACTCCTCTTCCCCTGCCCATTGTTGTCCGGATCTTTTATTTACTTCTGGCGAACATCCGCCGATCGCTCGCCCGTAGCCACAAATGA
Organism: Teleogryllus occipitalis; assembly: GCA_011170035.1. Classification (NCBI taxonomy): domain Eukaryota; kingdom Metazoa; phylum Arthropoda; class Insecta; order Orthoptera; family Gryllidae; genus Teleogryllus; species Teleogryllus occipitalis. The sequence goes on from BLKR01003956.1 coordinate 61,569, forward strand.
AATTATAAAACTTTTCTTTAATTCGTGCTCGTCAGCGTTATTATGCTTCGTCATCGCTTCCCACTATTATTTCTTGTTTCTTCGCTAATTATTATACTATTTCCCTTTTCTTCCTTAGTGTCATTTCATTAAATTCTATTAATTTCTATTCTCTTGCATCGTGACGTACTCTGTGACGTCAGCGCGATGCGTCATTTGTTCCGTGTTTATTTAAATTATACAATATTAATTTTAATTTTGACGCGCTTCCTCGGTACTTCTCGAAACTGCGAGTGTTCCCATAATTTTCCATAAATTTTGCTCTATCATTTCCGAAAGTCTCATCTTGATGCCTTCACGCGTTTTCTTGATATTTAATAAAATTACTCTTTTGCCTTAAGCTTTGCCATAGCAACAATGGTTCTCGTATTCTAGTTTAATCACCAAAAATACAATTCCAATTCTGTCCAAATCTCCTGAACCTCTGACTCGATTTTCATGATTCCACCTTCTACTAGTTCCGAAAATTGTGTATAATTGAGTGTTAATGTCTATTTACATTTTCTATCACGCATTTGTTTAATTTAATAAAAATATTTATGCGCGATGTCGCCGTCTTTTGTCTTCTCAAATCTAAGTCTTGATATTTTCCTGCCAAGTTTATACACTTTAAACCCAAAACTGTTCCGAGGGATTATGGATCATTACAATTATTTAAAATAAATTGGATTGTAATTTCAGTTTGATCCTATTTGACTAGCGCAGGGGTAGTGCTAGAGGGAAAATTTGACAAACGTTAAGATCAGAAGTTATTTTGTGTTATGTTGCTGCCGTATGTTTGTCCATAAAAACCGGCCAATTCTTTTGAATGAAACGTCTAGTGCATCAGAGGAGGAGTTGGCACCTCCAGGAGTAAGAGAAAAAGCGAAAATGGTGACCTTGGAATCACTGCCGCAACTTTTGTACTCTCTCGCAGGCGGACTTGTAAACCAAAGTCACCTGCGGCAGGTAGGGTAGCTGTCTGCTAGGTGGCCTAGGCTGAATCCTGATGTCAACTGCCACGAAACGATTCAATGTAAAAGTTTAACTTATCAAGGTTACCATAAGTCGTGGAAAAAGGACCGTATGACTCTCGGTGTAAAGGGTATTAATATACACTCGGGTAAAGTTACAATACTCGCTCATTCCTCACTCGTATCGTAATATCACACTCCTGTATTAATGCCCATCATTACATCATTTCATAAGTACTATAGGGCGGCGATAGATGGCAGCTGGCAAGAAGGAAAGGCAAGACTGGGCAGTACCAGTCCACACCAAGGAAATAAAAAAAAAATCAATACGGAAAACACTGTGCCATTCTGTAGCATCTCTAGTTACTCGTATACACACGTATGTACAGAGTAATATACGTAGTATAGAGAAAGTTATGTAATGCTGTGGAAAATCGATTTCGAGATTTCAACAGAAATACACGTCTTGGGGTCCCCAAATACCGAAAAAGTGTAGTTTTTTTTAAAAAAACGTTCGTCCGTCTGTCAGTTTGTGAACACTACTAGCGCCTGAACAATGCGTACGATCGTTTCTAAATTGAAGAAACGTCTGTCCATCTGGCTCGAGTCGAAGCATTGAGATTTTGAAAAACATTCTTACAAATTGGGAGTACTTGAAGCCCTACGGACATTTTCAAAATTTTCTCAAAACGGTTCCAAACTTTTTCTTTACATTTGTTGTAAGAATAGAGTAAAATACACTTATAAAGGTGGCATAGGTCCAATTTACACTGTTAACTCTGAACTTTCGAAACTTTTGAAAGTTTGAATTTTTTTGGAGGCTTCCTACAGCTACAAAATTGAAAATTTTTTCTTCAAGTAAAATTTGTTTTCTATATCTAATTCTTTTATTAAGATCAGGTTCATTTTTTTCGAACATTTTAGTCCTTTTTGCGCAATATTGCGTGCAATATGTGCAATTTTAAAAAATTACAAAAACAAGATTTTCTCGAAATCGGCTCCAAATTTTTTCTTTAAACTTTTTGTATAGATCGTGCTATATGCACTCTATTAGATGAAAAAGTCATATTGCTCTGTCTTTTTGTTCTTTCAAAATTTACAAATATTTAATTTTTTGACCCGTCTCTCACTTTTACTCTCACTAATATTTACATTACCGGCAATTTGTTTTCATTATTGTATTATTGAGTACATGTGCTTTAAATTATGTCGAATAAAGTTTCTCGAAAACTCAACAGTTTTCAGTAAGAATGAGCTTAAAATCCCGCATTTTTAGAAAAGCTCACACGTAATTTTCTCAGAAACAGCTTAAAAATTTTTGTACAAACTTTTCGTACGGATAGTCCTAATTGCTCTGTTTATTCTAACATATGTTCATTTTGGTGTATTCTTTTGTTTTTTAAAAAATTACACAAATGTTTTTTAATATCTCACGCTGTTAATATGCATATTACCAGCAATTTGTATTTATTATTGATTTTGTGAATGGAAGTACTTCAAATTACTTCAAATGAAGTTTTTGGAAAACTCAATAGATTCATGTGAAAAAGAACTTCAAATTGCGCATTTACAGTAACGGTTAAACGCTTTTCTTATAAAAGGCTCCAAATTTTTCAATGGAAAATGCCATTTAGGACGACGTTTTATTCTTTTTAATATTCTGGAAGTAATATTTCGTTTCTACAAATGGGAAACCGAAAAGTTGAGAAAATTTCAAAAAAAATAAGTACTTTGTGCGGCAATGGATAGCGGCTGGCAACAGGATGGAGCAAGTCCGTAAAGGCAGTCCACACCAAGGAAATTAGAAATCTTTTCTACGAGAAAGTCTGTGCCATTCTGTAGCACTAGTAATTTTCTCGTACACATACGTATATACATAGTTTAGGGAAAGTTATGTAATGTTGTAATGTAATGCGAGATTTCAACGGAAATACACATTTTGAGGTCCCCTAATACCGAAAAAGTGTTTTTTTGTTTGTTGTTTTCAAAACGTCAGTCCGTCTGTCTAGTATATGTGAAAAACGCTGGCGCCTAAACCATAAGTAGGTTTTTTTCAAACTGAAGAAACCCCGTCGATCGGGTCTAAGTCCAAGCTCTGCGACTTTGAAAAACATTAATTTTTGGGTGTACATGAAGCCCTCCGGATAATATCAATTTTTTTTCAAAAACAGCTCCAAATTTTTTCTCTAAATTTCTTGTTAGAATAAAGTAAAATAAACTTATAAAGGTGACATAGGTCCGATTTTCACTACAACTCTGAATTTCAATAATTGCAATAGTTTGATTTTTTCGGCAACTTCTCAACTACAAAACTGAAGATAGAGATTTTTTCTTTAAAAGAAATTTCTTGTCCATAATTCGGTGTTTCATTAAGGTCATGCACATTTTTTTCCACTTTTCGTAGTTTTCGCGCAAAATTGCATGCAATATGTGCAATTTTTAAAAAATTTCAAAAACAAGATTTTCTCAAAAATAGCTCTAATTTTTTTCTTTAAACTAGGTAGGAGCAGTGATAAATGTACTTTATAAGATGACAAAAACGCCAAGTTTTTGCAAAAATTACAAAATGTAATTTTTTAATGTTGTTAATTGTAAATTACAGAATGTAATTTTTTGACTAACCTCTCACGTCGTTAATATTTACTTTAGCAGAAATTTCTTCACATTATTGCATTTACAAGTTCATGTGTTTTAAATGATATATAAAGTTTCTCAATAGTTCAACAGTTTCTGGGGAAAATGAGGTCAAAATTTTGCAATTTCAGAAATTCTCAAACGCCATTTTTACAAAAATGGTTTGAATATTTTTCTTCAAGTGTTTCCAACGGATACAGCTAATTCCACTGTTTAATACGACATTAAGTTCATTTTGGGGTACAGTTTTGTTTTTCAACAATTGGCAATTTTCTTTTCAATATTTTTGCAATACTTTTGATCATGTGGCATACGGTTCATTTTAATTTTCATTATAAAAACTCTTCAAATGCTCATATTTGCTTACCCCGGCAGTGCTGGGGTTGAATAATTGCCCCTAGCTCAAACACCATTTTCGCAAAAATGGTTCCAAATTTTTTCTTCGAACTTTTCCAACAGATAGTGCTAAATGCACTGTTCAATATGGCATAAATTTCGTTGGGGGTATTCTTTTGTTTTAAACAATTAGACAAATGTATTTTTTCATGTATTTTCTTTTGTTTTGTTTTAAACAATCAGACAAATTTTTTTTTTCAAATCTCTCTTGACGTTAATATGCACATTCCCTGCAAGTTGTGAAACCGATTGCATTTGTGAGTTAACGTGCTTGAAATGACTTCAATTGAAGTTTGTCGAAAACTCGAAACATTTGTGTCAGAAAGATGTTCAAATTTTGAGATTATAGTAATGCTTAAACGCCATTTTCTTAGAAACGGCTTCAAATTTTCCATTTAGGACGAGGTTTTACACTTTTTTTAATATTCTTAATATAATATTTTGATTCTTCTATTAGGAAACTGATAATTTAAGAAAATTTCATAAAAATGTACTTTGGGCGGCGTTAGACTGCAGCTAGCAAGATTATGTGGCAGTATAAGCGTCCTGGCCCAGATTTTTATAGACCGCGTGTTTCTCTATTTTGAAATATTTTCATTTTTTCATCAGTACAAACGTCCATTTAAAAGGAACTTATCTTATTAAGAAAAGATTCCCTCAATAAAATAATGACCCCTTAGGCCTATCGAAACTGAACCAAGCAACATATAATATTAGGATTTCAAAGAAAACACAAGCCTTAAAAGAAGGTAATGAATATCCTATTCTTAATATAATAAACATTGTCACAAAATATGGAAATAAAGTTGTTATAAATCTAAAAGCCGATAAAGGTCAAATTTTTAGTGTATTTTTACCTATTCGGTAAGCTAATTACTTTAAAAGAAGGATATTAAAGATCTTTCAAAATCTAAGAATTCAAGATTAGTGTACAAAGGATTTATGGGAAAGGGTATTGCAACTGATTATTCTCTTGACTACCTTCGTAAATTACGCCCTCACACGGCGAGCATAATAACCTAACTATTTATACTTTTCTCTGTTCACCTGCCACGTGAACTATTTTTGCCCTGCCCTAGCTCTAATTTACAATTGGGTGCCACAATGCCTTTGCTTGTCAGTTGCCCGTACCTCTGCTAGCTCGTATCACTATTACATCCTACCTGGTCGTGGTCCGCGCGCTCATTCCATACGGACTTGAGGTAGGGCCCGTTTCGTTCGTGCCTGGGTCAAATTTTACACAACTATTAAATAACAACACATGGATCTAAGGTAATTATGAGCCATATGGGATGCTCATATGTTTAATGTCGGATCTTTTCCTCATATACCAAAAACAAATACAACGTGCCCCTCCGACTTGCGAAAGATAACAACACAAAATACATAAACACAAAAAAAAAATACAAACATGCACACTGAAAATATAATACAAGATCTCATACACACACAAGAATGCGCATTCTGTCGTGACCTTTTTGATGATTCTATTCTTAATCTAGTTATCAGGACTCTGTCTTCTACAGAGTCTTTTTCATTGGACTTGCACGTGAACGAAAGAAAAGAAAGTAAATGCACGAATCGTGTCACTTTCCTTTTTTCAGCGATGTCGCTCCCTGTCAGCGCCCGTCGTTGCTAGTTGTAATGTGCACCCTCCATGCACGCAGTCCCCGTTCAGCTGCCATCAGTTCCCGGATGCACTCATCCATTTGAAGTTATCAGACGTACTCACACCTATTGTTCCTCGCAACTAATCGCGTATTCCATAAATGTTATTTCGCTATCTTGCGACGTATTTAAATTTTACGACGCTTATGTTCCCCGCGCCTAACTTGCGCGAATAATGTCCATGCTAATTTTCCCGTGAATTTCGAAACAAATTAAATTAAATTTCATTATACGGGTGTATAATGACAGGCACACAGGTCTTTAACAAACAGTCCGGAAATTCATCTAAACCGGCCTAATATTTATTTTTTAGTTTACCGATTATTTTGAGAATTTCATAGGAAGAAGTTTTGGAAACGAACATCCTGTCTAAAATTTTTGAGAAATGTCCGATGTTGAAATTTGTGGCTAAAAACCCTTAGTGAGATCGGCAGCAATTCTCGAAAAGTATTGGTTTAAGAGATTAGTCGGGTCGTTCACATTTCTGTCGCTATTTTATAAAACAACATTCTCTACAAGGTATTAGTTAATGCCTTATTTTACGTGGTATCTAGTCGATTTGGTTTTATTTTTTATTGTATTCCACATTGCTTTTGTTTCGTTATTTGAGCTCAAAATATGCTGATCGTGTTTCATGATTTTTTAATGTACGGTAAAAAGAGTTTAACATATGATTTTCAACATAGTATAATTCAAGAAAATATTTAATAAAAATGGAGAAAAAAGGGTGTTGGTATCAATATATACATTAATAACTTACCTATTCTGAAGACGTTGCATTCACATACTGAAAATCTAGAGATTGCAACGTCTTTTATATAAACCTTATCTTTTTACATGTGATCTCTTACGTAATATTGAGCAATAAGCGCCTGTGTTGGCTTATCTCTTACGCACACCTGATCTCTTATCTCTAATTTTTTATCTACACGCACGTGTTCTCTTATTTCTTACGTTGAATTAAAAACTGGCACCAAAACTGGATTGTTGAATATATTGTGATTTTGATTGAATAATTTTAATATTGAAAAAATGTGGTCTAGGGTACTCAATAGATCTCAATGCCTCAAAACTCGTAAAATTGTAAAAATTGCTAATATTTTGAGCTAAAATTATGAAAATGTAGAGAATTTATAGCTAAAATTGGAATTTTATTGCTAAAAGGAAAATATTTCAAAACGGAGAAAGCGCAGTATATAAAAATCTGGTCCAGGACGCTCCCTTTATATACAACTTGTGGCAAGTCCGAGCACCTAGCCTAGACCAAAGAAAATAGAAAACTAATGCGAGAAAGTGTGTGTAATTCTGTAGCACCACTTGATACTTTTTGAGAGAAGTCGGTGCAGGCTAGGTTACGCAACTTCGTTTAGGCATACGTACAACTTACGCACTCCTGAAACTTCCTTTGCATAGTGGGCCATTCCTATATATATATATATATATATATATATATATATATATATATATATATATATATAGAGAGAGAGAGAGAGAGAGAGAGAGAGAATCACCGTTTCACCCTTTCCATATCACTACATTTCAAAATACAAATATCCAAATACTTAATTTTGGTGCACACCTTTGAACCCCAAATCCTTAGCGAGCATCGACGTTGCGTTTCAGGTCACTAGCAATGCATAGTTACCTAGCCACCATGCGTACAAATTGTTTCTTTAGATAATGCCTTTATCTTACAAACCCAATGTCGATTAATACTTACCTATTTTCAACCCCTTTGCAGGTCGTCACTGAGTATGAAAGAGCCATCATATTTCGATTGGGTCGCTTACGCAGTGGGGAAGCAAAAGGACCAGGCATGATTTTCCTACTTCCATGCACTGATAGCTATATTAATGTGGACCTAAGAACGCATACTTTTAATGTACCACCACAAGATGTAAGTACTTTTTGGTTTAAATTACATTGTAATCAGCCAACATTTCTCATCTATATTATTGTCCAATGCATGCAGAAATGGGAAGAAAACTCTCCGGCGATGTGCAAGGAGTCAACAATTTCTTTAGATACCAAGGAACTTGGGGAAATTTGGAAAACGATAAAACAGTTTATTTATTTATTCACTTATTTAACGTCAAAAATCTGTGTGTAAAACTGTGTGTGACTTTCTAGAGAGAAGTAAATTCTGTGTACATTTTCTTAAATTCTGGGATCCCTGCCCCAACGCATATATAAGTTGAATTCTAAATACAGATAGAAATAAGAATTTTTGGCCAGAATTGATGAAAAAAGTCGTTCCGGTGTAACAAAAACTCTTTGCGAAGGCAAATCAGCTAAACATTTTGGCTATTATATGCGGAAGCTTGTTGGTGAACCTATGAGATAGTGGCGGTTGATTCGATTAGTTTGATCTCCACTCCACACACAACTTACAAGATGAGCACATATCGTGAAGTTAAACCTACACTTTTGATATTGACTGAAAATGCAAATATGTGTTTGTGTTATGTCGTCTATTCCCATTCCAATTAAATTCGCGCACTCACTGTAGTACTGCTTAAGACACAGTTGACGTCGTTTGACAGTAAGGCTCTAAGGAAGAGGCATTCCGACATTAAATATTTACAATTCATGTGTTGCGTTTCGAACAGCAACTTTTTTGTATTCTTGGCAGGCAAAGAACTATTAGGTTAGTACTATGTATCCGTGTACTATACTATTCTTGAAGACAGTTTCTATTGAAATATTTCATTTGTAGCAATGTTATAGCAGTGAGAGAAGAGTGGATACTACTTTTTGGAGAACCATTTTGTGACGTTTTGTTTAGCATCATTTTTCTTGCAGCTGGCAACTAATAAATTAATAACTTCTTTTAAAAAATCCATAGTAATGTTTCTTATACACAAAGTTTGTAAAATTAAAGAGATTTAAACAGCACATCCTCTCATCTCGAATGTCAAATAAGCATCGATCAATTTTATCATAAACGAGAGAAAATTGTTCCACATTATTATTCCTGTGTATTGTAAATGACAATTGAACGGTGTTATGCATGAAACGGCTATGCGACATTATACAATTTTGATATAATCGTGTTCAAAGATTTGTTTACATTTTCAGCTCTAAAAACTGTAATTTAATTATTTCTGACTTGATAATCACATTACAATATTGTACATGCTGATTCATACCGCATGAGTAAAAATTCTCTGTATTAATATTAATGGTGAATATTTTCATATTGCACTTAGACGAAACGAGAATGTTGGCATTAGAGTTTTTCAACAAACCGTTAAGTGCCGCGAGGGGCGCTAACCTTGTTGAAGCGTTTTAGTATGTCTGGTAATGGTTTAGTATTTTGTTATATATCAAGCAGCTAAGCGCCAAGACAAGGCGTATAGACTGCTGATGCAAAATAATATATCACAGTCGGAGTTTGTACGTGGATACAGTTATTTGTTTTGTCATTTGTATACATAACATTTAAACATTTACATACGAAATAAACTTATTCATAAAAATACTCACAAAAAAACGGAAAATAATGCAAACATTAACTGAAATGTCAAAATTTTATTAAATCAAGAATTTTTCATTACAGAAAAACATTAACAATTTTTCATGAGCTTGTGCACTAAAGTTTAATGACGGTAAACACATGACACTTGAACCTCAGCCTAGTTGACCATCGTCTACTTCTTCCCTTCTCTTTCTGTCTAATTCGCTGTCATTTTATGGGCAATGAACCACGTTTTTGCTTCATGTGACTAAATTTCAGGAAATTTCAAATTCATTTTTCCTATCTTCAATTCTGAATTTCTGATTAGTAATGAGGGTCCGGATAATTATTCACTTATTTTCGTAAGTTAACTCAGTCAAGTCAAATCAACTATTTATTTACGTTTCATTTCGGATAATGCCTCAAAACGTTGACTTTTGAGCATATATATTTACATATTTTACCCGAAAGAGCTTGTATCCACATATTTCACTCTTAAGAATATATTTTTACATATTTCTGAATATTTCGATTTTTATGCAATTTTTTATGAAATTCTTACGTGTTCTTATGTATTCTTATTTGTTTTTTTGATAAGGAAATGCCGAGGCATACGATTCAGCATTCTCAAACACTTTTTCCTGCAGCTTCGTCTCTAAAACGGCTAAAAAGCTATTGCATCGTGTTAAAATGCGCCTGTCGACGAAAAATGGCCAAAAACAAAACTGCAAGGTGTTAGTTTTGAGCGGGAGTATCGCATAGAACAGATGACTGCTTAGGAAGAAAGTTGGTAAGGACTCGTCGAGCAGGCGATATCGCGCGCCCACGTCGCATCTTTCAATGCTGCCCCATGACCTTGATAGCATTCGCCACATTATAAGCGAATGTCATGCTGCATAAATGGGGCACTGAGACCTTCCTGTTCATTGAAGCGCCAATTACACTACTGTTTGTGGAAATTGCAACACCGCGAAGGAGCGGCATTGAACGCATCGCATTTCGTGGATAAGTTTGTGACACATTGAGATCGCCAGGTGATTACATTTACAACGCCGCCAGTCACGTGGTTGCGACGTAGGGACGGCTTATCGCACCATGTTCGGGTATAAATAGAGGCGCCTTGGAGAGGCTACAAACAGTGACAGGTCGACCCTTGGCTCGCACAAGTTGTCTGTAAGTCACACCATGCCTCGTCGCCGACAGCGAGTGCAGTACGAACACTTGACGGACTTCGACCGGGGCAGGGTCGTTGGGATGCGAGAAACTGGGTTGTCCTACCGTCAGATTGCCACACGTCTGGGACGAGCCGCCAGTACCATCATGCGAACATGGCGTCAGTGGTCTGCGGAAGGTCGTACCCACCGCCAGCGTGGGACAGGGCCTCGCTATCACACTTCGGCGAGGGAAGATCGACACCTCTACCGTATGGCCATCACCGATCGCACAGCGACATCCACCACGTTAGCGCAGCAGTGGAATACAGTGACAAGTCACAGCATGTCCGCCAGCAGTGTTCGGCGCCGTCTTGTGCAAAGGGGCTTGATTGCTCGCCGCCCCTTGTTGCGCCTTCCACTGACTCTCGACAACAGACGTCTCCGACATCTGTGGGGCGTCGAACATCGACATTGGCGGGCTGAGTGGCAGCAAGTCATCTTTTCCGACGAGTCCCGCTTCAATTTGTCCAATAACGACGATCGTATACCTGTTCGACGACATCGCGGTGAACGCAACCTGGAGGGATGCATTCGCCAGCGTTATACCGGCCCAACACCCGGTGTAATGGTATGGGGTGCCATTGGCTACCACTCACGGACCCGCCTACTCCGCATTGAGGGAAATCGCAACGCCCACCGGTACATCGAGGAAGTCGTGAGGGCGGAGGTCGTGCCCTTCGTACAACGCTCGCCTGGAGCGATATTCCAGCAAGACAATGCGCGACCCCATATCGCTCGCATCATGCAACGTGTGTTCAATGAACACCAGATACAGCTCCTTCCGTGGCCGGCTCGTTCCCCTGACATGTCGCCAATTGAACATGTGTGGAGCATGCTTTCCCAGAGGCTGGTCCGCCAGGCACCTCCGCCAGCTTCCACCGCCGAACTCTGGACGCGGCTTGAAGGAGCATGGCAGGACCTGCCACAAGAAGCGATACAGACTCTTATTAGCTCAATGCCGCGCCGTGTACAGGCTCTTGTGGATGCGCGTGGTGGCTTCACAACTTACTGACTTGGCATGTATCCATGTATTTGATGGTACTGCAAATGAAATAATGTAGTGCCTGTGGCATGGGTGCACAGTACATTGAATATCATTTCCCTAGATCCATTCGTTCTTGGTGTTGCAATTTCCACAAACAGTAGTGTACATCAAAGTGGAAATGTGGAGCGCTTACCTGCATAATGCGAAATTAAGAACAGCAGTTAGGAAGATCTAGTAGGTTTATAGCCGGTTCTTGCGAAATTTAAAATCCCTGATGTGAATAATGGCGTTTACATTTTTCATTTATTACTAGTGAGAACCCGTCAAAATTTGACGGTGAGATCTGAGATAAATGTAAAATACTATGCCCAGACTAATGTTCACAATATGTTGCATTGTTTGGAACTTCAGGGTATAACGAAGATATTCTGTGATGTGGAGTTCCCAAAATTTTGAACACGTATGGCCTATGACCAAGTAGCCATACAATATCGGCACCAAATGACACAAAAGAAAGAGCACTATTATACTGACGGATATTATTTCTAAAGTACATGCAAACTGGCAACACCACAAAGCAATTATCACACTGTAACAAAACCTTGATGAATTGTAAACAAATCTCAACAATCAAAACAAAACATCAAGCAGCGCCACCATGAAGCAGCGTGGACTCACATCTATCGACTCATATTTCGATTTTGAAACAGCCACCCTTTGGAAGAAAACAATTGACTATTAATAAACGTACTATTAAAGAATCATTTAATTAATTCATTTACACCGTAAATGTTGGTGAATGAACAAAAACAATATCAGATAACACATCTAGGGATCACATTCTTTCATTTAAAGGAAAAAATACTACAATCGGTTGAGTGGAAACTCTAAACGAAGCCATGGCAGAATACCTTATTTTTTAATACATAGATAAGTAGGGAAAGGAATTTATTGCAATAAAAAAGCAAAATATGTACATATATATGTACTATTTACATATATAAGTACAAAAACATGTCAGAAAAAATAGGAAATAAGTAAAATAAAAATTCGTTATAATGTTTAAAATTGCATTCTTCAAGGGATTTTCGAGCAGAGTACCTTGCCGATCAGATCTTAACAGATTCAGAGAGGCTGAAAGAAAGTTTTACATCTACAGAAGCAATTATTCGCTAGTTTCATCCGAAATATATGATACTTTCGTATTATGTACAATGTTGTTAACGAGGAGTCGGCGCTCAAGTGAATAGTAACCGTGTAGCCTGTGATAGAAAGAGGGAGTAAAGGGAGCATATGCCCCTTTCCACCAACTCCAGGGAAGGGAAGGAGACAATGATTTTTTTATCGAGTTTACGCATGGGATCTACGAAACACGAGTAAGCACGTGGTTGAAGTTCCTTCTCCTTGACATACTACATCCGCTCATCCTTGATCCTGACTACGCGGTTTCCAAGAAGCAGATGGAGGCGGGTGCGAGGTACGTTTGACAATTAATAGCGAAATGTTCATTTTCGACCTACAAATACATTAACATTTAAAGAAATATGTAGCAATAGATAAAATATGTAAAATAAAAATGCTTCCAATTACTTCAGAATGTCATGTTAAGTCTAAAAACTATTAGTGAATGAAGGTATTTTGTCCCTATAAAAATATATATTTACATGAAAATCCGTTCCCTAATTATAAGGCTATTTTTGCAGATTAGCGCAAAAACTTCAACAACGCTTAGTGCATGTTCCAATCCAATTAATGACGTTCGTATCTCTTTTTTTAAATGGCGCTTAGCCGATTGATGTATAACACCGTCCAATTACAAGTTGAATCTTCTTCTACGACATTTGTCAGGATATTGTGAATAGAGGCAGCCGAACCATATTGTGAATAATGGCAGTTGATCGTGAATGAAAAAGATATTTGTTAAAAAATATGTGGTTTGATATTTTATCTATTATTTATTACATAAATGGAACATGCAAGTTATTGTTTCCAGATTCTTACTCGCGATTCCGTGACAGTGGCTGTAGATGCTGTAGTATTCTATCGAGTTCAAGACCCAAAGAAGGCAGTCGTTTGCGTCAGCGACTACAGGTTTGTGTAACGACTACAGGTTTGTAAGAAATATTTCTTGAACTCGATACTTTTAATTAAGTTTTTTTTCAATTTGTTGCGTCTACATTTCGAAGCGAAGGAACTTCAAGCCTCTTAAGGGGCGTTGAGCGCTTCGTGCTGGGGAGTAATCCTCCATTAACGTTTGTGCGCTGGGAAGTAATCCTCTATTAACGTTTTTTGTCATGTCACGTCACGTCAGTTGTCAAGAGGACCGCCAGGTAGCATCTCAGCGTACGCGCCTCCTGCTACGCCCTCCTGCGTCACTATCCAGTGGCCAGAATTGGGAAGGAATAAGGATGGGGGTAGGGTTTAGGACACTTCACAGGGGTTGGACTAGTTCTTATGAAGCAGCCAAACTCGTTTTGTTGGAACAAATTTCACATGAGATTCGATGGGAATCGAACCTGAACCTGTGGTGAAAGGCTAGCGACTTCGCTATGTGCCACGAGCGAGTTTGCTGTCACCCATACGAATAAATAAAACAAAACGTAGAATGTCAGTCAACATTACTATGAATACAAGAGCAGGTCAGATAATTTGAACAATTAATATTTTCACATCTCATTAAATTAAAAAAACATGTTTAAACTATTTACTGTCAGAGAGACAGTGCGTAAATGTTATTCGAATGTTTCGGGGCTTCTTCAACTATTCGTACTGATTATGGTAGTATTATTGCACAATGGAAAAAATTAACAGAATGAAATGTTTGGCTAAACTATCTCGACCTTCAAACTTTTAGACAACAAATGTGTGGTTACTAACTGGAATCACAAACCTGTTCATGCTGGTATTTTACTAAATTTTCTTTCAAAACATCCTACACAAATCAAACAAATGCTACAGAATGGCATAGACTTTCTGGTATTCGTTTTTTAGTTCTTTGGTTTGGTCTAACTTTTCAGTCTTGCTATTATAAGCGCACGTTTTCTTGAGCCCTGAAACACCTACCCACACTCCTTTACCAATATTAGTTGAATAAACAATAAATGATAGCCATGAGTGTTGTCGAAAAAAATTTGTAAGAAAAAAACGTTCGTTCCCATGTAATAGAAATTATTTTGCATCGAAAAAATGAGATACAGATTTGATATAATATTCCTGTTGTCAAAATAACCAAATCTCACATCTAGCGCAACCAGGCCTCAATAAAACGTGCACGGATAATACACACTTTTGTCATTTGCCATCTACCACCGCCCAAAGTATATATTTTTTTTAATTTCTCAATTTTTCGGTTTTGTAGTAGTAGAACCGCAATATTACTTTAAGAATATTGAAGAAGAGTAAAACCTCGTTCTAAACGGAAATTTTTGTTGAAAAATTTGCAGCCGTTTTTAAGAAAATGGGGCTAAGGCGTTAAAGTAAATGCGAAATTTGCAGTTCTATTTCACAGATAACTTTTGACTTTTCGAAAACCTTCATTGGAAGTCATTTGAAGCACTTCTTCTTACAAATGCAATAATGTTTACAAATATCTGGAAATTTGCGTAGTAAAGGAGTGAGAGATTATTTAGTCGGTAATGTTCGATGGACTTCTTTATTGCGATTGCAACACCACCTTTTCTTCCAACGGAGTGTGTGGTTATACGATCAGATCGATAGATAAAATATCCAGGTATATAAAATTTATTGGAAGGAGATAAATGGGATAGACGATGTCTATTTTAAGTGTTTTTAAATAGTAAGATAATAAGGATATTTTGTTTTTAATACCATCTGCATTCCAAGAGAGTATTTTAAGTTTTGGATTTGGTTCCAAAATGAATAATTAAGGAGTAAAATGTGAGTGATTGAATAATGTTTTGTATTAATGTGGGTAATAGGTTAGTTAATAAAGGTGTTATTAGAGATTGTATCTGAGATATGAATGACGTCGTTAAAGTATTAATATTGTGTGTATAAGAAGTGTTATAATTCGGGGTATTTTTAACTTTTTCTGAATATAAAGATTGTGCTGGAGGGTGATGGTAGTTAGAGTGTTGTGGTAAAGGAGGAGTGTGTCTGTTTTGAGAAGTTTCATTAGTACGAGTGTGGAAAGAATTTTGATGAGTAGAATTAGGTGAAGTTATTCTTTTTTAATGTAGAAAATTAATGATTGTAGGACATTTTTTACTAGAGGATGCATGAGCTGCATTTGGAAACTCACAGTTTGCAAAATTTTCTTCAGGAGAAGTACACTGCGAGGTATGATGATCGGCTGAGAACCGTCCACAACGTAAGGGTAAACCACAGTTTTTCTTCGAATGTCAATTTCGTTGACAGTCTGCATCTAACTGGGCCGGTTGGTTGTCTTCGTTTTTCTACGTTGACGATTGCATTAAATAATTAAGATAGTTCATATATTTTGTTTGCATAATTCTCTTTTTTTAATGTGACTGCTATTAATGGCCACTAATAGCTAATGTGACACATAATTAATGGTTTTTTAGACGAATCAGTTAGTCGAATCACTGTTATTACAGGAAATTTTTGACAAAGTAGTTCTTGAATTATTTCTTCTTCGTTGTAGGATGTTGGAACATTTCATATTATTACTGAGATGGTTGATTTTGTTGAATCATTATAAGTATGGTAAGGTATATTTTTCTTTGGCAATTAATGTCGAAGTGTAGAGTAATCTTCTATTGTATAAACTAATAATTTAATGTATTGACGTTGAACTTTTGTTTTGAAGTTATGATGCAAAATTTCTGATATTGTAGAGATCACGATGGCGTGGTTATCGTAATTACGAGTAAATGACGGTGAAATAGAAGTTGCTGTTGGAATATTTTCTGATGTTATGTCTTGAGAAGCAGATGAAAGATTTTCAAATCTATTGTGTATTGGTATATTATAATAAGTGTACGTTGGAAGAGAATTAGGTATGTTAAAGTCTTAGCGTTCTCACTTTGCTGGTTGAGGCTGGTATCTTGCTTGATGAGTAAGCGACGTTTCTATAGAACGATTTGACATGTAGATTAGAGATGTTTGATACAGTTGGTGATGATATTTGACTTGGTGGGGCAGAAATAGTATGAAGGTTTTCGATATTTGGGTTATAGAGAAAACTTGAAGGCGGAAGTAAATGAATGACGTTTTGAGAAGGTTGATTGACAATCATTTATGTTAGTATCATCGGAACATTTTGATAAAAAGTAGACGAAGCATAATTTGGTTCTGAATTCATGTCAGGAACATAATCTTGATTGTTTACTGTTTGTAAAGTCGATGATATTGTTCTTGACAGTGAAGGTAGGGACTCCATCATTAGGGATCCGAGCCCTCTCTTTTACGTATGTAAATTCGAACTTTTACCTGATTTGATGTTTTTTCTTGAATTTTGAGGTTATATAAAAAGATGAGATATTTAGAATACTGATTGAAGCTTATTACTTTCTTCAGTAATTACAATTATTTGGAGAAATCAACTGGAGCTCATGGATGTGTAAAGGCCCTCCAAAACTCCATTGGCGAGTTTACCCTTCTGTATTTCTTGAATTTTGCATTCATCAACCCCCAACTGCATATCAATGTCTCTGGGAAATTCTTCAGTAGTTTTATTTCCATGTCTGGGCCACGCATTGTACTGTGTATTGAGTTCTCGATAAACTTCATTGGAAATCATTTGAAGTACTTCCACTAGTAAATGCAATGATGAATACAAATTGACGGAAATATGCATATTAATGGCCTGAGAGACTTTTCAAAAAAAACTTTTACTATATGACTATATGACGTAACTACACGTCATATTAAACAGTGAAATTAGAAGTATCCATTGAAAAATATTGAAAAAAAATTGAAGCCATTTTGATGGTTTCTGGCGTTTGAACGTTGCTAAAAATGCGAAATTTTGAGCTCATTTTTACAGAAACTTGTTTAGTTTTCGAGAAATTGTATTTGACATTATTTGAAGAACATGTACTCATAAATCTAATAAAGTGAAGAAATCACCTCTAGTGTAAATATTTCCGACGTGAGAGACAAGTAAAAAAATTTAATTTTGGAATTTTTGAAAAACAAACAAACAAAAAACAATAGAGCAATATGGCGTTTATATCACTGGATAGGGTGCATACCAATTGTGCAATTATCCTCTCTTTATACACTCGTTTCGTTAATTACTATTAGTGTATTTTTATGTATTACAGTTTATACTTGATGATGGGGCCACAATGTGTCCCTAAAAGTTGCATTTAAATTTATGTGATTTAAAAAAAAATTGAATGTCTAAAATATTGAGGTGTAACAAAGGTAATAATAACAAAAAACTAATTCTTTCTTTTCAGTGAAGCTACTCGTTTCTTGGCTGCTACAACTCTTCGAAACAATATGGGCATTCATAGCTTAAGTGAAATTCTCGCTTCCAGAGAAGTGCTTGCTCGCTCCATGCAAATAATTTTGGATAAGACCACAGAATCATGGGGCATTATAGTCGAGAGAGTTGAAATGTGAGTACCTTTCATGTTACGTCGAGTATATTGATTTTTGTCTTTTTTGTGTCTTAAATACATATTCATAGAGCTGTTGGTAAATATAATCAATTAAAAATAAAACAATGGTCAATATATTTTTAAAGTATATTTCTTTTTTATTTTCTCTATCTATTATGAGATTGTCGCAATCTTTTAAAATGCATGCAAATTTAGCATTGTATTACTTTGTGTTTAACGTTCCCTCCATAATATATGAATATCTAATACACTTCGGCAATTCACATGTCGAAAGTACGGGTCACCTAAAATGTCGGGAAAATGTATGGGAAAATGTTTTTAAAAGTATTTAAAAACGAAAAATATGAAAATTGGATGATAATTTCAAACGTATCTATTGTTGAAAACGTATTTCTTTTCCCGTAATATAAGTTCGATTTTCTTCCTATGGGTATTGAATCGTGAGACAATAGCGTATTTTCAAAAATACTCAAATGTCATCTCAAATGCGGCTTCAATTGTTTTCCAGAAAATTTCCATTTTACAAGCGGTTTCCTTTTCTGGTGTATTCCAATAATCGCATTTCCACGAAATTATTGTGAATTGTAGTCATTTACGTACTGCTTGTAACTCAGAGTACAGGAAATCACGAATTGATCGGTTAGGTAAGTCCTGAGTAATAATGTTTTGCAGTATTATTTTATATTTAGGCTTCTCTTCTCGTTTTATATTCACGCATTCGAAATATTTTTTTATAATTTGCATTAACTCTAACCAGAAATTATAAGAAAACTCGACTCTACTTTAAAAAACCCTCAATATTACTTTATTTAAAGAATAAAGGCTTACATTCTCGCTCATTATTTCGTAAGAAGAGACAATCGTGCACCGGAAAACTGCGAATTTTCGGCAGAAAAACTATTTTTGGGGGGTCCTGGTAACGAAAAAGAGAGTAAATCCTGTTGCTATATATAGTAAATACTTCCTCTAATACGTGGTGAAGCGAGAATCCATGTCTAATGGGTCCTTGATATTGAAAAACGCCTGTCCGATTGTCCGTCTGTGGTCAACGTTAACGCCTAAATCCGTTCAGCCGATTTTCTCCAAAATTAACATGCCCCGATCATTCTAAACGGACTCGATTCTTTCGGAGTTACGAACAGATATTTTGATTTTTGAGGGTACTTTACATGAAGCCTTAAGAACATGTTGAAAATTTTCTCTGGGGTAAGTTGAACCTTCCTTGAATCGCGAGCTGTCGCCCTCGCTCCGAGTTATCTCATGTCGTGAGGAAACGTTTAAAAGAAAGGCTTCAAATTACGTGCCTTGGTCATTGATAAGGACTCGTGTAATTTCATGTTCATTGCTTTCCTTGTATCAACGGACCAAAGTGACCCCTCGGACGCAAGTTAACAAGCAGTCAGTTTAACAGAACGCATTCAAATGATTTGCCGGCATCGCTCACGCCACGTCATTGCTTTGATGTCCCATTTTTGAGCATTGAGTCGCTTCTTCAATTGTTCGTTTCAATCAGCACTGGCAACTGTGTTTAATCCATTTGCAGCACGCCGGCCCTTCCCTGCGGGGCCGGTTCGATTCCCTTCGCGGGCGGGAACTGTTGGCACATAGGTGGCCAAAATTAATTCAAATTTGGCGCCGTACTTGGAATTCAATAATTTGTAACACTTCCTTGGCGCTAATTAACAGCAAAGATTATACATTTTAAACGTCCCGCCTTTGGACTTATATTTTATCTGTAAAAACCGCGGTATGACTTTCAGAGAGAAAGGCAATACGTCTTTCGTATGAAACTCTTTGGAAGAACAAACTGCTTTGAAAACTTTGAACTGCTTTCAATGCTCGCGAGATTGCGCCAGCTACTGGAATCCGGCGACAGACAGCATTCCGTATTGTCAACATACTGAGAATCCAACGCCGTTCCAAATCATGGTGGAAATAATTATTTCCACCATGTTCCAAATAAGACGCGATGGGATCGCATTGTTCGAAGACCTAGAAGCCGAGTGGTTTGCACTCCGCGCTCATGTAAAGGGCGAAGGAAACGAAAACATGAATGTCATGTTGATAGCGGTCTTCCTTACAGCCGTGCAGACTCCGTGAACAGAGTTTTTGGCGCGGAGCCGTGCTTGGCACTGTATTTTGCCCGAATTACAGAAAACGATCTTTTCACCTAGACGAGGTAACACTGACAACTTCAATACTCCATAATTCTTATGCTGAGGTAAACTAATAGCTCTTAATGATTGTCTATCAGCATTTTCCCTTGTGGCTAGGGAGGATATGGTGGAATCTTGTTGTCAACCCGAATAATCGCCTATTCCTCTCCCAAAACTCTGATGCTCTCCCAAAAACATGCTATTTTGCAGCCTCAACAAGAGTTTTCTATGAAATGAGACCTGCACCATTCTCTTAAACGTCCTTCATACTATCTGACAACAAAAGTTAATTCGGAGCTTTTTTTTTTTTTTAATTTTAAATATGAATCAGGGGCTTCATGTTAAGTACCCTCTACAATTAAAATAGACGCCTGTAAACGACGAATTATGACAGGATATCTCGAACTTTAGAGCATCATTTATAAACTATACTCTTCTAGCCGCAGGAGCGCTTGTCACAAGGACGATTATCAGTCGTGAGTAGGAAAGTCTGAAAGACAATGCTGAGAGCGATTTCAATCGATTTCTTGTCGCTTCAAAGAAGTGATTAACCAATGTAAATTTCATTCCGTTGAAATTAGATATTAACACCGGTTAATATCTCAAAAATTATTAATTATACACAATTCCCTCAAACATCAAAACGCATTTTAATTTGTAATTACTAGGGAACGGAATTTATTGTAATAAAAATGCAAAATATGCACATATATATGTACTTATTTTTTTCCAAAACATGAAAGAAAAATAGAAAATATGTAAAATAAAAATTAATGTGATTAAAATCGTTTGATAATAACATTTTACGATCATAGAACGTTGCCAATCAGTTCTTAACAAGGATTCGAAGTGGCTGAAAGAAAGTTATATCTCTACTCTAGTAATTGTATACTAGACTTCAGCACATATAACAATTTTATTCGAAATATAAAACACGTCCGTAGTATATATTACAATGTTTAAGAGGAGTAGGTGTACAAGTGAATAGTAGTACCGGGCAGCGTGTGATGGATCCCAGGGGAGGGGGTTAAAGAATATATACCCCACTCTCCAAGTTAAACAACGCGGTAAGACAATTGTCTGTAAACATTTGTGTTAGTTTTCGATCGATTAACGAATTTCCTGTTTTTTGTTCATAAAAGTCTGCTCATCCTTGACTCGCAATTACGCAGTAGTGGGAGAGGGGGTAAGTTTGATAATTCATGGCAAAGATATGGTGGTAATAAAAGCATTACATTTGGTTTGTAAGAAAGATATTTACATAACAAATATTACAAACGCGCATCTGAAATGTTCTGTTTCCACGTATAAAGATATTAAAATGTAGCGAAATGTGTAAGAAATATGTCGTAACAGTTAAAATATGTAAAAAATATGTAATTATACCAAAATATGTAAAATAAAAATAGTTCTAATTCATTCAGAATGTCCTGTTAACTCTAAAAAATGTAATTGCATGCAGGTCTCTAGTTCCTGTAAAAACTTGTTCCCTAGTAATTACATTGAGAAGAGGAAATGTAATGTGGATCGTCTCGTGTGCGCAGAAAAGACGTCGTGCTGCCTCGTAATCTGCAGCGGGCGATGGCAGCCGAAGCCGAGGCCGCCAGAGAAGCCCGCGCCAAAGTGATCTCTGCCGAAGGGGAGATGAAGGCTGCTCGCACTCTCATGGAAGCCTCAAACATTCTCACTGACAGCCCCGCGTCCCTTCAGGTATTTGGAACAATGACTTGTAACGGTGACTCTAAGACCCGCAACAGACTACACCGAGGAATGCGTTGCGAGAAATGAGCGACGAGAAATGTGGAAAATCGAAACAAGGGACTCTTATCGACCCCGACGTACTTGAAAGAGTTTTCTCGTTCGCCTCTGCGGAGGAAAACGCTAAACACTACGTAAAACACTAAACAGTGCCTAGAACTGAGTAAGGTTATAATATTTAGCAGTAAAAGATGTGATAAACAATCCGTTTTTTAATTGTTTACTTGAATTTTCTCTTTAAACGGAAATAAACAAGAAAAAACGTGTATGGAAGATATTCTTGCTTGTATGCACTTGAATGAAACCCGTTCATAATGAGCGGTATGAAAATGAAAATTTGAAGCAAGAAACTTGTAGGGGTATTTTGAAAGAATTGAATTAATTCATGACTTTCTTAATCCGATTTTATTATATATAAATAAATGTATTAATTGTGAATTTTATTATAAATTCTCCATTTATTCATAATTCAACCACAAAAATATAGTAAGAGGAGGGGGGTAGAGATTACGGAGCTCAAAAAATATGCACAAATTAGCGTACCCGTGCAAAAACTCTTGCATCTTAAACTTCACACTCTTACCCATTTTTCCATTAATCCTGTAATATATATTTTTCTTCAACACCTATCTGTCGTGTGTCACTTGTTTTATATGTTACCTTGTAGTTGATAACAGTACAATGCAACCTTGTCAATACAAACTTTTCTTATTTAACGTTATTTTCTAGCAGAAAGGTACGCCCGTGTATTTCAATCGCGTATTATATCAAGTAATAAGATTAATTTCCCATACAGTTGCAGCTTCTACAGGCTCTGAACAGGTGGGGTAGAATCGAGAAGCGTCGAATCAGCAAAAATGTAATAGAATGTTCAAGAAGATATCATTCTATAGATTACGGTGTGAGAAACGTTCCTTTAAGTCCTTTGGCCTCAAAATTTTAGTTTTTAAGGCCCTAAAACGCTTCGTTTAGGATTTATGCAACGATATAGTCAGTAACGATATAGAGACAGAAACCGAGTGTTGCGGATTGCATTTCACATGAATATTTAGATGCTATTTTTTAAACAAATCCTTCATATTCTTAAAGTCAAAATGCAATTCGTCACGTGTCTGTGGAATTCTATTTCTTTATATACCTCATTTATAAAGATTGGTTGCGAGTGAGAGCCGCAAAATGTGTGTTTACTACTGAAATAATATAGGAGACGACTGTACCCTATACGTCACATAAGTTCATGCATTTTACATTAAATAATGATTTGTATGCAATGCAGTAATTTATTTCTCTTTACGCGATTCGAACTCGTTAAACAGATGATTTACGATTATAGTAACAAAAGAATTTCACGATTAAAATAACACAACAGCATTTAATAAAACAAGAAATAGGACTCGCAGCTGATCTCATAGCTAACTGCTGTCACCACTCTCGGCTTGTGACTCATAAAGGCATTTCGAGACATCAAGTAACCTATTTCTAGTGTGTGGACGCAGCCTCACCAGCCTGTTTCCTCATTTCTCGTGGCACATTTCTCGCAACGCATCTCTCAGTGTAGTCTGTTGTGAGCCTAACGGAAGTGCCACGACCCTAGTCCTGGAGTGCCGACATATAAATTACAATATTGTGAGAACCAAGATCACTAGAACGCGAAACTCTACTGTAAATCTGGACCAGCTCTTAACAAATTCATGTTGAATACTCAATGTAGGTAAAATAATAATTGATATTGTATTGTACAGAGCGCCGAGTAGAATTACGAACCATATTTTCAGTCATTTGCAATGGAAAGACTATGGAGATGGCTTCTCTCTGCGTGCCGTCGTGTGCACACAGACGGGGCTATGCGAATACATATGCAATTGCTAATATCGTGCTATTAGCAAGGCCACTGGGAGAAAACCTGGATCGCGGTACAAAAAAGGTAGTAAGTGGGCCCTTAAGAATCCAACAGACATGTAGATGTGTATGTTATAATTTCTTACAATAGATTATCCTAATATATTCAGACTTAGATGACATAGGACTCGCGTGAGAGTTTTAACTTTGAAATCATTTCAATTTTCAAAATTGAAGATCACTTGCTTTTTTTGTCTCGCTCTGTTTTTTTGTTTTATTTCCTTTGTTCCTTCCTCCAAATTTTAGATAGACATTTAAATGTTAACAATCACTGAATTTCATTTATAATGTTTCGGGGCACATTGTGTCCCCATCAGGTATAAACTGTAATAAATAAAAATACACTTAAAACAACAAAAAGACAGAAGGAACACTTAAATTTTAAAATTTTTAATAATAATAATAATAATAATAATAATAATAATAATAATAATAATAATAATAATAATAATAATAATAATAAACTAATAAAATAAGTGAAGTTGAATGACATCTTATAATGGAGGGCACAAACTCTCCATTCGTTAATTCGAATAAACCACCAATTTACAACAAATATCCACAATAAAATAGAAAAATAGAAAAATGAAATGAATCCAATAAAAAAGTTTGCATCGCGTTGGGCTGTATTGCCTCCTCCCCGTCTTGGAGATTCACATGCCCGGAGCGATAACACGGCTGCACCCAGCTTGGCTACTAATGCATAGAAACGAGACGCGCGTCGAGCGTCGTTAGGGGAGTGACGAAGTGCCTACATTCGGTGCTCCGCCGTGAAGTAATTTATTCACAATTCGTTATGCTGGAATAGCGTTAACTTTATCAAATGCACGCGCAAACTCGGCACTTGCATTGTGAAAATGATCTTCAAGCTAACAATGCTAATGATCTCAAAGCTAACATTGGCAATATCCACAAAAATTGCAATTATTGAAAAAATATCTACTAAGAGTTAATTTCAACATTCATTTTTTTAGATTTTGTTAGAGCTTTGAGAAATTATAACTTTTTAAGCGTTTTTGTAAATTGTAGTATAAGTTCAAAACTTAATTAATTTCAAACTTAATTGAAATTCAAAACTTAAGTAACATTAATTCAAAACTTTCCTTTCTAGCTTCGCTACCTGCAGACATTGACTACTATTTCCGCGGAACAGAATTATACCATTGTGTTTCCTTTGCCGATGGACCTAATTTCAGCAGCGATGAAGAAGTAAATAATATGTTTACAATGTTCAAGAGTTGACTGATGTGAGTTAGAACTAAACTTGCATATTAAATTTTATTTTTTAACTGTAATAGCACCGTTCATCAGCTTTGAAGAGTTTCTCTAAAATCTGATTTACATTTGTTTCAAATTATTTTTCTTTTCTGTTGTGAAAACATTATTTTGGAAATAAATATTTTGCTGACTTGAAATATGTAAACTTGTTAACAAATAACACGTACACGATCTTCATATTTTAACACTGTCGTAGTAAAGGAAGGAATTAATTAACATTACTAAGGAATCAAATTAGCATATCTACCTTTTGAGAGAATTTTTCTAAAATTGTAAATATCATGTCGTTGTTCTGATGGACCATTTAAATATATTCATTCCATGCATCATACATTTTTATTGCTGCATTATAAATAGCCTATTAATGAATATCTTAATAGTGAAGAATATTTACAAGCAAGTATTATTTTCTATACCAATCATTATTTTCGAACACGATTTTCTTATATTGTGACCCTCTAGTAATGTTTATTACAGAGGAGTTAGATCAGGTCAACATAAAAAATGTAAGTACCACGACTCGCAAAACAAATGAACTTTCAACATTCAAACTTAAGTCTCATGGGGACCTCTGAGCACAACTAGAAATTCCGGCAGTTGTGATCAAGAGTCATGGCGACTATGTTCCCAATTTTCCTATTTACCAAATCTGAGGTATAATACTTGTTTCAAGTTGTTTAGAATTATACAGTCCAGATGGTAAATAATTCATTAAATATCATTGTTAAAATTAATATTACTTTCCTTGTGATGCTCGCTATAGTCTCTAATTGTATAGAAACAGTTACGCAGCGCAAAAGATTTTACTTGGCACTTTGTATCGATTTTAATCGTTTAATGTCATCTGGCAACCAAGTATACATTGACAAG
Organism: Teleogryllus occipitalis; assembly: GCA_011170035.1. Classification (NCBI taxonomy): domain Eukaryota; kingdom Metazoa; phylum Arthropoda; class Insecta; order Orthoptera; family Gryllidae; genus Teleogryllus; species Teleogryllus occipitalis. Next base: position 87,427 of record BLKR01003956.1, read on the forward strand.
TACACACTACTCAAATGAAATTATTTTGAAATATCTCTCGCGTCGTTATATATGGAAGATTTCTTATACATTATTGTATTAATGAGTATAAGCTTGAAATGATATCTTATGATCAGTCAAAATTCGAGTCGATAGCTCAAAAGTTTTCAGTAAAAACGATGTCAAAATTGCACTTTTTCAGAAACGCTCAAATATTTTCAGAAAACTCCCCCAAATCTTTTCATGAAACATTCTGTAAGGAGATGCATAAATACACTAAATCCCACGACAAGAACACCTATTCTATGTATTCCTTTGTCTTACTTTCTCGTATACGTACGTATATACGGATTGTATACGTTGGTATAGAGAGTTATGTAATGCTGGGCGAAAAAACGGCGGATTTTCGGCAGAAAAAAATTAATTGTCAGGCTCTGATAACGAAACAGTGAATAAAATCCAGTTGCTAAATTTAGGGAAAAACCTCTGGTGTAGTCAGAATTCCTGTTTTGTGGATGCTTGATACCAGTGGCGTGTGGTGAATTTTTTTCTAGGAAAGCAATTACATTTCAGATGGAAAATTTTCAATTATTCACATGAATAAGACGACAAAGGGATAATTTACACACTGAACCGATAAGCACGTGCGGAGCCCACCACACATGCGCTGTGTCACCACTGTATGCATCTGGCCGACTGCTTCCAAAGGCGAGCTCACCCAAAATGAGCCCGCGTGCGCTCACCATACGCGTTTATCTGCATTCCCTACGAGACGCTGGATGCTGTCAGGCCAGTGCTTCCAAAGAGCTTTACAGGCGAACTCTAACCTATATATTGGTGACAATAATAATTACGTGCTCCTTTTGTAAAGATAAGATTGGACGCGCCCAATTTAAATTGTTTTGACTTGGATTACAAGTAAATTATTCTAAATTACTAGTCAATTGGTATTAAAATGTAAGTTATCCTTGGATATGATAGAGAAAACAATGCTTCCATGGAAAAAACGCCCCTGCTTGATACCGAGAAGTCAATTGACGCCGAAACGTCAGTGTGTCACACGATTAGCGCCTAGATCATGCTTAGAATTTTTTCCAAATTCCTCCAAAACCGCTGTCTGTCTGGTTCTAGTCGACGCTTTGATATTTCCTTACTGTAACGGTACCTACGACTACCTCCGAAAACCTTCTACAATGGCCCCCACGCTGGGCTGCCAAATATGTAATGGTACACGTTACCTATCCGTTCTGCTTTTCTTTCTCAAAACTAACTTACAAAAAATATGTAACGATCTTTACCTGTGCTCCTTTCATCTATAGTTCTTACCAAAATGTCCACTATTATGCCTGACGTTGGGTTGCCAAAAATACATACATCTGAAATTTGCCCGTTGCCTAGCTGCTTTTCTGATATTTATTCATACAGATATAAATACTGGGCGTGAGGCTGTGGCGGACCTATACAGGATCCTGACGTAGTATTCGGGCACGTGGGCGTAGGTCCTCATCTAACTACACATACTTATAAGACCAATTGCATTGGTTTAATGTCGAACCAACAACGTTCGACATCGTTTATTTTATCTGTTGTTTTTTTTTGTTCTCCTTCCTCTGCTAGAGGCATAACAAATAACAAACAACACAAAATCGAAAACAATACACAATACACTAAATACACAATAAACAATACCCTAGAAACACGAAATTCTCATTCACACTGAAGATTTACACTATAAGATTAAAACCAAATCATTCATACTTGAATGCGCATTCTATTTTTTTTTTGTTTTCACTAAAATCTATTTCTATTTGACAAAACTTGGTCTTGTACATTAGAAGCTATGAGTCTATTCTTTCTTCTTATCAATGCGCATTACCAATTTAAATAAAGTTAGTGCACTTTCCTTTCGTTGAGTTCAGCGACCTGCACCGCGCCGTTCTCATGCATCACCCTCGCCAAATATACGCAGCGTCCTTTCGTTTGTCCATTCGCAGCATCCTTCCATTTTTCACACACGTAATTCGGAAAAATTCATTTTTAAATAATTAATGTCTCTTCGTTATAACTGTTTATTACTTACGAAACGAGTTTAATCACACGGCTGATGATGCGACTGTTTATATTCGCGAACAACGTTCTCTTTGAAAATTTTGCAATAATTTTCCGCGTTTCACCTTCTAAACTTTCTCCACTACAACTAAACGTTATAAAATTAACTTTGCTCGCGTGATTAGCACAACTTTCTAACAAAATTTTTAATTTCCGCGGAGCGTTTCAACATACGTCCTCCCTCAAGCTATTCTCCCCGCGTTCTACTTTCATTGTTGTCCCGAGACTTCCTCTTTTTTTTTTCTCGAACATTTCACGATCACTTCCGGGTCTTCTATATAATATTATATATTTTTAAGTTAATCTTCTTCTTTCTGGGTCGTCTCTCTTTATTATTCTCATGCATTTTCAAATTGAATGCTATTACCGTTTTCTATTTGGTTTTCTACCATCTAAAATTTCCAAAGTTCTTTTAATCTGAAGACGGTCGATCCCCTTCCACCGCTCTGACGTCATACGACTCGTTTGGAATTTCCCACTTATACAATTTACATTTTCTTTTATACCGTAGCCCCCCGAAATTTCTCCGCGTTGTGAGTAGTGCCATAATTCTCCCCATAATTTCTTCTATTAATGCCAAAAGTTTCGTTTGAATCGCTTCACGCGTTTACTTAATTTTTTGAAAAAACCAACTTTTTACATTAGATCTTAAGCTACAACAATGGCTATCGTGTCTAGTTGTGTGCTTAAATGTACTTCACTAAATTGTTTATATCTTTGGAACGCGTGAACCGATTTCTTTCAAATAACTTCCAAAATGTTTCACTCGACAAACGCTACTGAACTATATTGTCCCCATTATGATTTTGTCGCGTCTTCTTAGACTTCCAAAAAATTATCGCTACGCGACACCGCTTTCATTTGTCCCCGCCTTTGATGTTAATACCACTTATTACATGTTTATCTTTATTCTTTGCCCTGTCTTCATTCCTGGGGATCCTGGATTGTTACATTACAATTCCTTAAAAAACATTCCTTAAAATTTGGGGGTACATTACTTGAAGCCCCTGAAACAATTTTTTTTTTCAAAAACAGCTCCACATTTTTTTTTTAAATTTCTTGTAGGAATAAAGTAAAATACACTTATAAAAGTGGCATAGGTCCGATTTTCAGGGTTAATTCTGAATTTTCGAAAATTGCAAAAGTTTGAAAATTATCGTCGTTTTCCCACAATTATAAAATTGAAGACAGATGTTTCCTTTAAATGGAATTTGTAGTCCATAAATAGTTCTTTCATTAGGGTCAGGAAGATATTAAAAAAATAGTAGTTATGGTGCAACATTGCATGCAATATTCGCAATTTTAAAAAGTAGCAAATACAAGATTTTCTCAAACACGGCAATGAATCCAATTTTTTTTTCAAACTCTTCCAATGTATAGTTCTAATTGCACTGTTTAATATGAAGTATCAAGTTCATTTTGGTGTATTATTTTGCTTTTCAAAAATTACACATATGTGCTTTTTTGAAACATATCTCACGCCGTTAATATGCATATTCCAATGGATTTGTATACATTATTGCACTTCTAGGTAGAAATGCTTCAAAAGACTTCAAATGAAAAGAGTTTAATGAAGTGAAAAAGAGCTTCAAATTTGGAATTTACAGTAACGTTTAACGCTATTTTCTTAAAGACGGCTCCCTATCTATCAATGAAAATTGCTATTTAGGACGAGGTTTTAGTCTTTTTTAATCTATATATTTAAAAAAATAAGGTATTCTGCCATGGCTTCGTTTAGAGCTTCTACTGAACCGATTGTTGTATTTTTTCTTTTAAATGAAAGAATACGATCCCTAGATGTGTTATCAGATATTGTTTGTGTTGATTCACCAACATTTACGCTGTAAATTAATTAATTAAATCATTCTTTAATAGTACGCTTATCAATAGTCAATTGTTTTCTTTCAAAGGGTGGCAGTTTCAAAATCGATATACATGAGTCCATAGATGTGAGTCCATGCTACTTGATGTTTTGTTTTGATTGTTGAGATTTGTTTACAATTCGTCAAGGTTTTGTTTCAGTGTAATAATTGCATTGTGGTGTTGACAGTTTGCATGTATTTGCTTCTGTGGTGTATTTTGTAGAGAACATTCGCACAGTGGGTTTTGCTCGGTTGTACTGAAGTAGTGAAGTTGTTTACAGGTTATGTCGAATTCCGAATCGTCCACGCGCCCCAAAAGACGCAAACGTACATTAACTGGGCGCAGGGAAAGAGAAAGTCAGCGCAGGTGTCGTGATAGTGAGGTCATTTCGTTTTCTTTCGGGTCATTGTTTATGAAATGTCAGTTTTGTTCTGCTTTGTACTTTCCATGTGAGGGAAATTCTGCAAACGATTTACTGTGTGTTGCTTAAATGGGAAAATACTTATACCTTCGAGTAATATGCCAGAAGAAATCGAACAGTTGTTTATAGGAGATGATGACACATCAAAAAACTTTAGAAATAATATCCTTCAGTATAATAGTGCTATATCTTTTATGCCGATATTGCATTGCCACCTGGTTATGGGTCATACGTGTTCAAACTTTTGGGAACTCATCACAGAATATCTTCATTATACCCTCAAGATCCAAACAATTCAATATATTGTGAACATTAGTCAGGGTACAATATTTTACATTTATCTCACATCTCACCGTCAAATTTTCACGGGTTTTCACTAATATTTCTAAAATAAAATTTTGGTTCTACTATTTGGAAACCGAAAAGTTGAGAAACTTTTTTTAAAAAGTACTTTGGGCGGCGATAGACGGCAGGAGGTAAGAAGGAAGGGAGGAAGACTGTACAGTACCAGTCCACACCAAGGAAATTAGAAAACTTTACTACGAGAAAGTCTGTGCCATTATGTAGCACCTCTAGTTACTTTCTCGTATGCATACGTATACACGGAGAAATATACGTAGTATAGAGGAAGTTATGTAATGCTGCGGAAAATCGATTTTGAGATTTCAACGGAAATACAGGTTTTGGGGTCCCCTGATACCGGAAAAGATTTTGTTCTAAACGTCCATCCGTCCGTCCGTGTGTCTGTCTGTCAGTCCGTCTGCGAACACTATTAACGCGTAAATCACACGTATGATCTTTTCCAAATTGAAGAAACCCCTGTTCATCCATCTCTAGTTGAAGCTTTGAAATTAAAAAAAATCTTTAATGTTTGGGAGTACTTGACGTGAAGCAAAATTTTCTAAAAAATGGCTCCAAATTTTTTTCTTTAAATTTCTTCTAAAAATGGAGTATAATACACTTATAACGGTGGCAGAGGTCCGATTTGAAGCTCTTTTTCATGTGAAAAGAGCTTCAAGTTTCTCACATACATTAACGCTTAACGCAATTTTCTTAAAGACGGCTCCAAATTTTTCAAGGAAAATTGCAATTTAAGACGAGATTTTAGTCTTCTTTAATATTCTTAAAATAATATTTCGGTTCTATTCTTAGGAAACCGAAAAGTTGAGAAAATGTCAAAAAAATGTACTTTGGGCGGCGATAGATGGCAGCAGTCAAGGAGGGGCAAGATTGTTCAGTACCAGTCCATACCAAGAAAGGTAAAAAACTTTACTACGAGAAAGTCTGTAGCATTCCCTAGTTTCAAATTATCACGACGATAATATTTGTTACAGGCGTTATTAATCCATTATTGAATTTGTGAGTACAAACCCTTCAAATGATTTTTATTAAGTTTTTTTTTCGAAAACTCAAAACTTTTTGGTGGAAATGAGCTTTGCGCATTTTCAGAAGGATTCACACGAAACGTCCTCAAAACTGGCACCAAATTTTTGAATGCAAATCTTCAAATACGACCGGGTTTTAACCTTATGTAATTTCTACTATTAGATGACTTAGAAAGTGGGAAAACGTGTCATTTTTTCAATTAATAATTTCTCAGAATACGTAGGATTCTGCCCCAAAACATTAAAATGCTACAAAATGTGAACAACGAAAATTGGATAATATATTCTTACACATTTCCACTCGATAGGGAACCAAGAGCTCTTGTTTTTTTTATTTATTTATTTATTTAACGTCAAAAACAGTTTAAAACTGTGTGACGTGCTATAGGGAGAAGTGTACTCTGTGCAAGTTTTCTGGAATTTTGGGATCACACCCTAACCCATATACAATTTGAATTCTGTACAAACTGCAGTATATACTCATAATATGACGTCAAATATCAAGAAAGGAAACAGTTCCAATGGAGTTGTGATCGGGAACGAAACCAAATAGAAAAAATTTAAGAATATCCGGGTCAAAAGTGTTTTTCGCGAATCCGAAGATTTACGGAAATAAATTACAAAAACGAAGTAAATTAGGTATTTTTGTAAGATATCCAAATGTAGGAAAGCCTACACGATATATGATAGAGAATGACGACATAATAGAATCCCGGATTTTAATAACGAATGTTATGGATTACGACAAACTTGCTGATGAAATCATGAATGAAATAGATGTTGATAAATCGAAGAAGAAAGAAGAAATCTGCAATGCACGATTATCCTGTAAAATACACAATGTAGAGACCGCATATTTGAATGGCGCACTGAAAAAAAGGATCCCATAAATCGGAACAAGGTTTCAATAGTTACACAAAACCTTCCTACGCGAAACAAACCTTGTTGCTTTACTCCTTTTCCTGGTTACGACACCATCTAAGATAAAAGTCAACCTTGCTGGACCAACCGGCCTGTGATTTCTGAGAGGGTGATGTTTCTTCATAAACGGGCTTGTCGGCCTCATCAATCCTAATCATGTTGTGAAGCAGTTGCTGGGCACAGCAGCCAGGTACCTTGTCAGATTAATTACGTATTGAAAACACATTTAAAAACATTCAAAATCTGTTAAACTATAAACAAACAGTATTTAATGCTTACTGTGTTTTTCAATAGTGTGTAAATTGATAAATATAGTTTTTATTTATTAATATATATATATATATATATATATATATATATATATATATATTGTGACGCAACGCTCTCAGGCGGGCAGTGGCGGCGTGGGTCGAGCCGTCCGCGGTTGGTCAACAAGATGAAAAAAATTGAGGGGGATGAGATTTCCTCAACAGGAAATCGGGAACTAAAGGAGCGAGGTTTTTGCCTGTGTTGTTCCACACCCTTTGGACGAAAAAGAAAAGAAAGTGCAATGTTTAGTGAAACAAACAATGACATTTAATAAAGGACAGTGATACAGAGACATCTACATGTCCCTAAAAACACTCAAGAAAGACAATACAGAAATAATTTTTCTATAATGTACAATTATTTGGCTTCCTGCACCCCAAAAACAATCACAAAAGCAAAAAAGCAACACAACAGAAGTAACGTTTTAGAACTATTCTGAGGAATATAGACAACTAGCTTTTTTTAAAAAAAAAGTGAAAATCAAATTATTTACTTTGAAAAAAAATAACTTAGTCCGTTGGAATGAACATTCTCCTTCCAGATAATCTGTACAACAATTATGTCCATTTTCACCAAAACAATTCAGAATTGTACATTCCTTATAACAATTCCCTTACATTAAATAAAAAATGTACATCCAAATTTGATCAACACACAGCAAAAGAAATTTAACTTAAAATGTAAACGATGGAATAAACATTCTGTACCATTTCTCCAAAAATTGTAAGGAAAAAGAAGATTCAAAACTGACAAAGTTTTGTTAAATTCTCAAGAAAGTATGGAGTATCATTCCCCAAATTCTTAAATGATAATACTAGTTCATCACCATACCAGTAATCAGTGCAATATTCTGCCCTCTTTACCCTGCAGGGTCACATAGCAATCTTGTCACATGCCGATTCTACATGCGATGAAATTACATCATACAAATTACAATCAGAAGAAATTTATGGACAAACATTTTGCTCAAATGCTATGGCAGTAGAAATAGCTGTGTAACTGTCCTCCTCCTACTCAGCAATTTTTTTCACAATCTGTGATATTGCACAACCTCCAATAAAATATTGCATTACCACAAAGAAACTGCAGAATCTCATCCCCAACTTTACAGAAATTAACAACTCTTGACACATTCCTTATAGTAATAAAATTGCAATATATGTTACAAATAGAAAGCACATAATTGTCAACAGTACCAGATAATGAAAGTGAAAGTTCACCTTTCTTCAAGCTGTTTTCCTAATAATTAATAATTTGTTCACAATCCACATAAGCATAATGGTGATTGAAAATTGATACATTAATATGCACAAATTCATTTATCAGTCTCTTTGAGTCTTTAACTTAGAATAATGTAACAGAACATATTGTATATAAAAGAATTTTACACATTTGGCAAAAGTACAGTCAGAAAAAGTCACTTGCACTTTAAATGTCAGGACTTACATCTACAATACTTTCACAATTTCAAATTTGAATACCACATCTCAATTTAAGAAAAGATTGACTCTCTAACCTCACACCTACACAGTTCAACTATACAACCGTGAATTAAATGCTTTGTTTGCACTCACATTAATCAGTTAACACTCCAGTTCAAGTATATATTCCTACTCTCCCATCCAATTACATCTGCACGCCTCCGTCCCTTCATCCTGTAATGCACCTCGATGCAATGCACCACCTCTTCTCGTGAATTAAACGTTCCACAAGTAAATTATATTATGATATTTACCTCCTCTCATATTTGGGGTGGAGAGCTACATCTCACCGAAGACCAACACAGCACTGCTCCACACTCCCGTCTCGTCACTCCACCATCCTCTCCGGTCGTTTGCTCCCACCATAAAAAATTTTTTTTTCAGCGCACGTAATTCCCGACACTGCCCTCTGCACCAGCGAACCCTGGCCGCAACTCTCGCCACTTCCGCTGCCGGCATGGAGCGCGCACATCAAACCGCGTTGCCGCTCGCTTCCCTTCGCAGCCAAGAAGCGCGGCAGCCCTTACATGGATGGGGCGCTATACTGTTAACACCCCCATTGGTCTGCTGCAGTACCAGCGGCTGCCATTCGGAATGGCATCGGCAGCCGCCATCTTCTACAGATGCAACAGAACATCTTGTATTTAAAAAAATATTACACATCTGGCAAAAGTACAATCAGAAAAAGTCACTTGCCACTTTAAATGTCAGGACTTACACCTACAATACTTTCACAATTCCAAATTGGAATACCGTATCTCAGCTTAATGAGAGATTGATTCTCTAACCCCATACCTACACAATTCAACTATTTTTGTTTTGTTTTTAATTTGTTGCGTCTACTTCGACGCAACGCGTCTCCAAGCCCCTTGAGGGGCGTTGAGCGCTTTGCGCTTCTCGGAGTAATCCTCCTATTACTGCGCTTGTTTTATGGAGTAATCCTCCGTTAACATTGTCTGCCGCGTCTTGTCGTAGTCGGTTGCCAAGAGGACCGCCAGGTAGCATCTCCGCGTACGCGCCTCCTACCGCGCGCTCCTGCGTCACTACCCAGCGCCCAGAATTAGGAAGGAATAAGGATAGGGGTAGGGTTTAGGACACTTCACAGGGGTTGGACTAGCCCTTGTGAAGCAGCCGAACTCGTTTTGTTGGAACAAATTTCACATGAGATTCGACGGAAATCGAACCCGGATCTCAGTGGTGAAAGGCTTGCGACTTTGCAATGAGCCACGAGTGCTATTCAACTATACAACCGTGAATTAAATGCTTTGTTTGCAATCACATTAATCAGTTAAGACTCCAGTTCACGTATATATTCCCACTCTCCCATCCAATTACATCTGCACGCATCCGTCCCTTCATCCTGCAACGCACCTCGAACACTATACACCACCTCTCATGAATTACATGTTCCACAACAAACTCAAGTACATTAGGTTATCACATTACCTCCTCTCATATTCGTAGTGGAGAGCTACATCTCACCAATGTCCAACACAGAACTGCTCCACACTCCCGTCTCGCCACTCCACCATCCTCTCCGGTCGCTTGCTCCCACCATAAAAATGATTTTTTTCAGCGCACGTAATTCCCGACACTGCACTCTTCACCAGCGAACCCTGTCCGCAACTCTCGCCACTTCCGCTGCCGGCATGGAGCGCGCACCTCAAACCACGTTGCCGCAGCCAAGAAGCGCGGAAGCCCATATTTGGATGGGACGTTATAATATGTATTGCGACGGAACACGTCGTCGTATTTCGCGACGCGCCGTGCATTCACCAACTGATGAAGGGTGAGGCCGGTTATACCCCACGAGCTCTTATTCTAGCGTGGGTGTCACCAGCCACATGCGACGTCTTCTCCGCCGCTCTGTCGCCGGGCCCTACCAGTTGTTTATTCAAATTGAAAGTATTTCTTTCCCAGGAAACCCTGCTTGGAATATGACTGAGGAAACACACACATTAACAACAAGCGCTACTATAGGTTTTAGAACACTTCATTAATAAAAACTTCGATGATACAAAATTTGTACAAACTTTAACACACAAACCTCTGCTCTGCGTGATTTCACAAGTATAGGACAAGCAATCATTAGGTTCCTAATGTAAAATCTCAAAAAGCACTGCGGATTTTATTGTTAATAATTCTGCGATTAGAATCTAATGTCTGACGCTACTGATTTCATATTACATTAACCCATAATACAATGCACTTCTACGCAACCAGCTGGCGCGGAAATAATCGTATTATTGGCCATCCTAACTTTCTAATTACACTTTCTACAACCTTACATTATTTAACCTAGTTTACACTTTCTTTATATGAATTTTTATCAAGTAACAAGGCAGATTAGTGATGCCTTCACCCACAAAATGAAATTTAACACAATCTCAAATGCAAGTTTTGCAAGAGGGCATCGGATTTCTTTTACAGAAATGCAAATTCTCTACGAATTCTGTGGATTTACGGGTACATACTATCGTCCCACGGCTCTCGGCGGCGTGTACCTTGGCGTTCAGCTTTTGCTGCCAGCGGCGTGCCCGCAGGGTTAAAATCGGGGTGGATGACCTCGTCGGGTCCGCTCGGGGACTGAAGGCAGCGGTTTGCCTCGCTTGCACGGAAGCGGTGTCGCTGGCGGCGACCTTGGGCGGCTGGCAGCGTCTTCCCGGCGAAGCTCTCCTCGCGATGATCCAAACCTCCTTCCCCCTTCTCGGATGCGTGCGGCGTCGAGTTTTACTCACGTTCCAAAATGTCCGTGATCAATTTATAAACTTAATTGACTTCTTTGCTACAGGTTCTAGTAGACGGCTCTTCCTGGCGGCGTTCGGCTCGGATCGGCCATTTTACATTTTTTTATGGTGCAGCTCACGTTTACGTAATTGTAGAGGAAACGAGCTTATGAGTTTTTACTCCACTCTAACTCGAGCCTACTGAATTGACTAGTCAGTGTTAGGTGGGACTTTGTGCGACAATTACCTTTTAACTTTTCGTAGCTCGCGCACTTAACTGCTTCGGGAAAAACTAATTATTCCACGAAATACAAAGTTCGTTTCCGCCCTTAAATCTCATAGCCAAATACTTTCGCCTTACCTCCACGACGAATTTTGAGAAGAAATGAATCGACTTGCTCCTGTGACGGTTTTCAGAGGAATGTTCGCTTGCGCGGCCGAGGTGATGGTTTTCGGACACCTCGCATGACCGATGCCGGTCAATGGCAATTTTAGGTCTTATCGGCCTACTCCTCATTGGCTGACATCTTTTCGGTCGCGGGTTTACACACAACCGTCGCTGCGCGTCATCCCCTGACGTCATCAGCGCGGCTTTTAAATGTTGTGATGGCGACACGGGTTGTAGCCATCTCTCAATTGACCCATGAGAGAAATGGACCAAGTCCGTTTCGTCTCTCTCTCCCTCTCTCTCTCTCTCTCTATATATATATATATATCACATTATTTCAATTACACTATAGAACCATGATACGATAATTATGACTTTATCAAGCAAAACAAACATGTCATTCTTGCTCAAAACGGGGAACGAAGTTTGAGACAAAGTTTAATAATTATATTATTTTTCGTCTGAATTGTTGCACATGTTGTAAATTTAATTGTCGAAAGGCAGACTAATTACATTATATATTTATCAGCTACTACGCCCAGGCCCCCGGCGGGCTCTGGAAGTGGGTGGGCAGAGGGGAGCAGGAAGATGCGCACGCCAAAGCCTGCTGCAGCCTGGTTACAACGCATTATCGTTACTCCTAAGAAAAATCCTGACATAAAGAAATACAAGTGTTAGTTCTCTACATAAGAACTAATTTATGCCATCAATTGTTAAATTAACCTTGCATCAAAACTCTTGCAACGAAGGAGGAGACCATTGTGAACTGCATGCGTGTTGCTGGGCAATAAGGGCCCGTGATACTTGAGCCCAGGATGTGCTGATCACGTGGGCCAGCGCGTGCGTGGGACGCGGCTCGTTGGACCGAGACGCCGCGCCACCGATCGGCCTGCGAGGACATGCATTCAGTTCGTTTGAGATTGTCTGAGAGAGTGGCTGGCCCTTCAATAAACACAAGGGAGGAAAATTTCTTCGAAGTAGCGAAAAGCGTATTGTTCTGAAAGTTTTCAATTCGTTATTGCATAGGAATCCGTCGCTACTGGTGTAGCAAAATCGCTGAACTTACAAAAGATTCCACTGGAATATCCGTATGTACCATATTGAAACTCATCGTGCTACATTAGTGTGAATTGGAATTTAGTGGATATTGGTGGATCTCCACCAGTGGTCTAAATTACCTCTTTGAGGTGAAAGTCTTACTCCATTAGGAGTGAATGGGATATTTGAATTAAGTTCGAAAGAAGAATTCAAGGATACCTACATTTCCACCGCCTATTTGGAATCAAGCAAGAATTGTCAACCAAGTTTCTCAGAGAATGGAGGAATGGAATTGTAACTTTAACGTAGGTATATATTTCTCACACGTGTTGTAATAATAGAAGTACATTTCTATTGGACATCACATACAATACTATTGGCCACTAATCCAGCTCTATGTTATGTTAATGAAAATTAATTGTAAAATTCCTCTAAAAGCTTATGTCGAAGAAGATAAACAATTATTTCGTTTCATATATCATTAGTTTAAATCATTTCAATTCAAATTCTATTGTTGTTAAGTGGTTATAGAAGGCTCGGCTTCCAAACTTATTATTTTGCATTCATTTATGCTTTTTTAATTGTAAAAAAGTACCGATTAAAAAGAATAAGTTATTTGGTTAGTTTTTAATACTCAATTAAGCTTTGCAAATTGGTATTAAAATGTAAAGTACTTTTACTATGGTGCCAATTCATTGAAATGGTTTTAATATAGCCTTGAAATGTCATTAATGGCAATTAGAAATTGTAGAAGTAATTGTTGTGTAGTATTCTCATATGCTATAAATATACATAATTTTGATTATCATATTTAAACTGACTAAAGACTATCATGTTCTATGAATAATTGACCAAAATAATAGTGTATTCCTAAAAAGGTGAACTGCTATAAAACACTTTCTGTTTTTTATTTTTTCTACAATTGTCAGTTTAATTATACCGGGTGGTCAGTTTAAAACGCAACCCTGCTGGTCGATCCCTGAGAGAAAAGTGAAAGAATTGCAACACTGCTTCTGGGACAGCTCCTGTGACTACATTTCTGCGACAGTCGCTTAACTCACCACCCCCTTCTTTTCACCCACGCCCTTCCTGTGGTCTGAGTCATACCTACTTAAAGAAAAACAGGCTGAGTCTTCATTCACTGTTTTGAAGTTAACTTACGTTGCGCCTCAGCATAGAGCAACGAAGATTTTGGTGGAGGAGTATTTCCAAACGCCATCTTTCAGAGTGTGCCAGGTATCTTTCAAAGAAAAATTATAATCTGAATCTATTCCAAACAAGAGTACCATATTTCGGTTACTGAAATGCAGTCGCGAGACAGGGAGCGTGTTTGATCGGGAAAGAAGTCGCCAAAACACAGTGCTCACGCAGCGAAAACTAGAGGAAGGTCGGGATGTTCTTTCAACTTACTCGAGAAAATGATTAAAGGAGCTTCATCAGCAATGTAATCTTCGTATGGAAGTGCGTACTGTGCCATAAAAAACTGAAAACGTGCATATTTAAACAGTGGGCACCTCTAGAGCTCAAGGTTCCTGATCGAGCTGCTCGCATGAATTACTGCAATTGGCTACGGCCAATTGTTAGTGAGGCACATTATTAAGTGTTTTTTAGCGATGAGGCTTGGCTTCCTCTGGATGGATATGTTAACCAGCTAAATAATAGACTCTGGAGTACCGAGAGACCATAGGAAACAGTACGGAGACTATTGCATTAAAAAAAGATTGGAGTATGGTGTTCAATTTATCGACGCAGACTAATTGGTCTGTTGTTTTTCAAAGAAACTAACGGCGGATACGTATCAGAATAAATTGAGAAATTTACTTTTATTATATTTTTAATTAGTTAATTAATTTTACTTAATTATTTTTAAAGTAATAATAATAATCAATAATATTCAATAATAATAATAATAATAATAATAATAATAATAATAATAATAACAAACAATTGTTCTGCGAATCTGGAATTAAACATTTACTAATATTTATTTAAAACATAAAAGTATAAAACAAATACATTTCTGGAGCATATTTATTATGAAACCAAAACAAGCAAAAATTACGATTAAATTTACCTGAATGTATATTTTAAACGGCAAGCTTATTTCACCTTTTAACAATTAAAGGAAGAAATCACTGTTCTTCTCAATACAATGTTCTTCCGATGCCAATCATGCAGACGCGTGCCTTTCTCTTTGAACTCGTGGCCACAGCGGTCACCTGCTCTCCTCCTCTAGGTGGTATTAGAGGAGAAGGGATTAAGCGGACTTCCCGAGAATTTACCTGCTTTAAACCGCCAGTCGCTATCCGACCCGCTCAAACATAGTTACCAGTGCAATTCGCTCTTCCAGCTGAGGAGTGAATTTTAAACTGATCACCTGGTATTTTAAAAAACTATTGTATTAATTTTATTTTTCAAGTAGTTTTTGGCACAGTTGATGGAAATTGGTTTATGCAGATAATCATGGACATCGTGAATTCCAGATGCCTATTGCATACTATGACAAGATCACGATCATGTATTTGAATGTGATGGCAATACACATTTTGCAAATTTTGCAAGCATCATGGACTTTTGTGATTTCATTCATATTTAACATCCACAAAATTTATACACATTAATGGTTCAATTTTTTTAGTGTGTATCATTTTTTAGCTGGCGAGTTATTTTAGAATTCTTATTCTGTTATAGTTTCAATGTATACTACGAAGTTGTGCTCTCAGAATGACTAAGAATGAAAAAAAATTCCCATTCCCATTAAAAAAATTAGATAAGCTCCAAAATGCTGGTTTTTCAGAAGGACATTGCTTTTACAGCTAGATTTCCAAATGAAGTTCATGGAGTAGGACAATCTCTAAATTTCATTAGAAAGTTTAACTCGTGGCTCACAGCGAATTTGCTAGCCTCTCACCACTGAGGTCCGGGTTCTATTCCCGTCGAATGTCATGTGAAATTTGTTCCAACAAAACGAGTTTGGCTGCTTCACAAGGGCTAGTCCAACCTCTGTGAAGTGTCCTAAATTCTACCCCTTTCCTAATTCCTTCCCAATTCTGGCCGCTGGGTAGTGACGCAGAGGCGCGTGGAGTAAGAGGCGCTTACGCGGAGATGCAACCTGGTGGTCCTTTTGACAACTGGCCAGACGAGGCGAGATGAGACGAGACTGGACATATACAGCTTGCTAATAGATATTAATAAAGGATTACTCCGTAAGAAGAGCTCAACGCTCGATCAGGAGCGAAGAGACGCTTTGCGTAGTAAGATTAAAGACGCAACAAATTAAAAAAAGATGATTAATTTTTACTTTGGTATCCGAGGAAAAAAAGTTTTAAAGTTTTTCATAATTTAGGGTTCTCCACAGTGTGCTGTTTGTGACATATGGTATGGATAACATTGCATTCTCAAACATTATGCAAAAGTTTTGGCTATTTTTCATCTTCAAAATTACCAGAGAAAATATCTCAGATTGTGTTAATGATTGATGGGCAAAGAAATGTCATTACTGTTGTAATTGTGTTCACTTTCTTGATAATTATCAGAAATATTTCGCAAGTATAATATAAGCCAAGTGAACAAAATACTTTCCTCTTGAAATAAAACAATTCAGTATTACTTTTGATGACATGATTTTCGTGCCTTTTCAAAAGCTAAAACCTGCATACATATGAAAGATAAAATTTGACGAAACGTACACAATCAAATTAGGTAAAGAAAACGGACTAATTATGTAAAGACATAAACGTAACTTCATTATCCGTGCACGTCTTCAAGAATTCAGTGGGAAATATTCAAATTCTCGTTCTCCATGTTGAGGCGGCAGGAAGTATTATTCCTTGACGAAGAACATGATGAGGGATAAGAGCCCAAATTTATTGCTGATTTACCCTTGAAAATATATTTTATTACATCGGAGCTAATACTTTTGTTAACAATCCTCCCAAAAACACGCTCATTTTTTTTCTGTATTCAAAATTAAAGTAGTCTATGGCTTAGGGTAGGGATCACAGAATTTTGAAAACGTGTACAGAATTCACTTCTCCCATTGCACGTCACATACAATTTTTAGCTGTTTTTGACGTAAAATATTTTTTTAATTTTGCTTAGTAGTTTTTTCATTGCCTTTTGTAATAGCAGGAATAATTTGTTTTTCTAAATTTTACACAATTTCAGCCTTTTGTGAGAAATGAATGTTTTTGAACATTCCTTTACATCACCAGATGTAATTGGAGCATATTTGTAAGATGAAATCTGAGCCAATGCGAGGTCAAATTCTGCATTTTCTGCTCTTGAATCACAATTTGTTTTCTTTTACATTTGGAGAATTTTCAAATCAGAATTTGAATTTATTGCTTTATATAATTTTTCCTTGGCAGTCACACTCACATGTCCAAACTCTAATTTCAAAGACGTTGTAATGTCAACAATATTTAATTACTTCACTAGAGGTCATCCTCCTGTTTCCAATTTATGAATTACTATAGGGAATTTCACAAAATTTAATTACATATACATTTGTAGCTTTTTACATTCATGGTTTTTTAGCCTATTTTATTTTATTTTTCTGCATGCAAGCGGACTAAGTCTGCACTTCATTATTTTCCCCTCCCCTATATCACTGTCAGCCAATAATGAGCTTATATATTGTCAAATGAGAAAAGTTTGTTTAGTAATGAAATTGATTCAAATTGCAGACCCAGCAAGTAAATCAACGCTGGGAAGAGTGTACATTTTAATTTCAGTTTTTAAAGTAATTTAACTAATTTCATCTAATTTTTATTGTATTACGCATTTATTGTATTTACGCATTTTGTACACCTATTTAAGTTAACTGGCGATTAGCTAGCCAAAGCCGCGGAAGCATTGGTGAAACGGAACAAATCTTAACGGGGACGTTAATTTTAACGACTCGCTTACTAACGTCACGTTAGGTATATGTTGGTGAAACCGGGCCTTAGTGTAAAATGTATCCAAAAAGACGATCAGACTGATCGTCGTGTTTTATGGAAGAACGAGTTTTATGGACGGATTTTGGTGCTTCTTGTTATTTATTTCAATGTTACACTTACTGAATTAATTACCTAATTTGAAGAACATCAAAATACCACCTCACTGTTATATATTATACACAACATCTACAATCAAATATAATATATAAATATACAAATGTACGGAGGTGGTCCCAGAAGTACACGGCCCAACAAAGAAAAAACAAAAATTTTGGAAAAAAATATGTTTATTTTTCAACATAATCTCCTTTTAGCTCTATACACTTTTCCCAGCGATGTTCAATAAGTTCGATACCCTTTTTATAATAAGAACTGTCTTGCTCCTCAAAATAGCCATTAACTACCGACATCACTTCTTCATTGTTGGAAAATCTTTGACCACTGAGCCATTTTTTCAAGTTTGGGAACAGAAAATAATCAGAGGGGGCTAAATCTGGCGAATAGGGTGCATGAGGTAGCAATTCAAATTTTAATTCATTAATTTTGGCCATTGCAATAACGGATTTGTGAGCTAGTGCATTGTCCTGATGAAACAACACTTTCTTCTTAACCAAGTGTGGCGTTTTTGCTTGATTTCTTCGCTCAAACGTTGCAATAAGTTCGCATAATACTCGCCGTTGATAGTTTTTCCTTTTTCAAGATAGTCAATGAAAATTATCCCACGCGCATCCCAAAAAACCGACGCCATGACCTTTCCTGCAGATGGAACGGTCTTCGCCTCCTTTGGTGCGCGTTCTCCCTTTTCAGTCCACTGTTTTGATTGTTGTTTCCTCTCTGGGGTGAAGTGGTGGACCCATGTTTCATCCATGGTTATGAAACGGCGCAAAAATTCTGCTTTGCTGCGGTGAAACTTCGCTAAACACTCAATTGAAACATCTTCACGACACTGTTTTTGCTTGAGTGTGAGCAAACTCGGCACCCATCTTTCTCATGTCTAAATTTTCAGATAATATGCGATGTACTGCACTTTTCGAAATGCCTACTATGTCTGCTAGCTCGCGCACTTTCAGTCGACGATCACCCAGTACCGCTTTGTGGATTTTCTTTACCATTTCTGGAGTAGTCACCTCATTTGGTCGACCACTGCGATGCTCGTCTTGGCAGCTCGTACGGCCTCGTTTAAACTCAGCAACCCAATATTTTACTGTAGTAAACGAAGGCGCAGACTCACCCAGAGTAGAATCTAGTTCAGTTTTTATACTGGTTGGACTGAGGCCTTTCCAATGAAAGTATTGGATCACATAACGATGACCAATTTTCTCCATTTTTACAAATTCACTCACAACGTTCACTATTGATTGTTGCCAAACAAATACTAAACAACGTAGCGTCTTCAAACTTGAAACATATGCTTCATAGATCGTCTACTTTCTAATACAGTGATATTTTTCGAAAAACTACCGAGATCTCTAGGTCAGGCAGGGTACTTCTGGGACCACCCTCTGGGACCCTAAACATGGTATCAAATAATAACATGGAGGCTCGCTCGTAGCACATAGCGAAGTCGCTAGCCTTTCGCCACCGAGGTCCGGGGACGATTCTCGTCGAATCTCGTATGAAATTTGTTCCAACAAAACGAGTTTGGCTGCTCCACAAGGGCTAGACCAAACCCTGTGAAGTGTCCTAAACCCCACCCCGATCCTTATTCTTTCCAAATTCTGACCGCTGGGTGGTGACGCAGGAGCGCGTAGCAGGAGGCGCGTACGCAGAGATGCTACCTGGCGGTCCTCTTGACAACTGACGTGACGTGACAAGACACATTAGTAATGGAGGATTACTCCCTAATTGCGCACATTAATGGAGGTTCCTCCCCAGCGCAAAGCGCTCAACGCCCCTTACGGGGCTTGGAGACGCGTTGCGTCAATTTGTAGACACACAAAAAAAAGTAGTTTGTACACATCTTGATCAAAAAATTAATATCCTAGTGTTTCAATGATATTTCCTTTACACAAACAATCCAATGTCATATATATCCAATAGAATAAAGCAAATATAAAGCTTTAACACAGATCACCATACAAGTTACACCAAGCAAGACTGGAATATGGCGAACGAAAATACTTATCTCTAGAACGTTAAGAGAAACTGGCTGAGCGACTCAGCATTGGAACTTGTATAACTATGAAGTTGTGGTTAAATAAACAGACATTTATAAAATATATGCCAATTTTTCAGATCGTTTCTTTCACTGACACCATTCTTTTGCAGGACAACTCTGATCCTCTAATGATTTAAAGAGTCAGGGTCAACAGTTCGCTACAAGAAAGCCACATACAATACACGTACATTACTTTATAATCTGTTGCAACATAACATCAAACAATTAAAGTCGGTACACACATTTAAGTTAAAAGTAAAATCTTTTCTGCTGCATAACCATTTCTATTCAATTAGACTATACTGATCTTCAAAAAGGAAAATAATGTTTATTTTAACAAAACAATGATGTACAATATTTTAGTTTACATGTGTATTGTATAATAAAAAAAAAAAAAGACTTAATATGCCTGTAACAAGTAATGTACTTCAGCTTCTGGGTCAAAGACCCCCATCTCGATCAGCTTTTTGTCCAGTTTCCCTAATTCACTGAGCAAATGCTGAGATGACCCCTTGTTTTGCTTTTGAACATAAATGTAGCTTCACTATGTGCGTGTTTTGTTGAGCTCTCCTTTTGCTTGTAGTGGTAGGAGTAGAGCTGTGGGCAAGTTACTGTGTAGTTAACAATATAGAAAAATCAAATCTGCAGTTCCTTTAACAATTGCAAATAGTTTTTCTGTAACTCGGAAAAGAAAATGTCTAGTTTTAAAAATGTTGCAAATCGCGTGCTTTTTAAAATTCTTCTTCTCTCCTTCCCGTATCATCATCATCATCATCATCATCATCATCATTATTATTATTATTATTATTATTATTATTATTATTATTATTATTATTATTATTATTATTATTATTATCATAATTGTTGTTTTAACTTTCATTAATCTTTCAACTATTTACAATTAAAATGTTGGGATTCTCGTACTCAAGAAAACATGCACAGAAAAATTTTCTCCTCTATATGTCATGTACGGTTTTTACTGTCTTTTGACCAAACAAATCAAATCAAATGACATGTTTTCTATAATTGTTTTCAACATGAAGAATTTTGGGGTTATAAAATCAAAGGTGGGTAGTTTATCTATCATAAAAGATTGTGTTAGGAACACTTCAAAAGGGTTTGCACAGAGCAACTGAAATATCATGAAAATAACTATGAGCAAATAAAAAAGTATCCACCAAACTTAAGTTTGTTTCTAACCACACTAGGCCTTTTAGTTACGGTACTTCAACAAAATAGTTTAATTCTTGAGGTTTGTAGAATATAACTTATACACAATTAGACAGTCAATTGTTGAGCACAATGAGACAATGGGTAGGAAAATAGGTTTTAACCAAAAAGATTGAATTTGGTTTTGGAGAACAACGAAAATGAAACATCTCCACAGAGAGAATAAAATCAACAAATAGTACAAACATTATTTTAAAAAATGTTTAACACAGATTATATTTTTATTGTAAAATTAATTACAACAGAAAGTTGCACAGTAAGAACACTCTTAAAAAAACTTGGCATTACAGCAGGAATAAATGGCATGAATAAATTAGGACTAGAATGTGCCAGCATCTGTTCATACATCGATGTTAATAAAAAATTATAGTATTACTTGGCAGAGGAACACAAGGCAATCTCTCCAACCAAATGGAGGACCTACACTCTTCTTTATGGCACAATACTTACACATAAAAAGCAATCTTAGTTTTTATACATCCTGATATATTTTTCTTGGTCGCCTTCTTTGAAATGTACAGCACTGAAAATCAAAAGCAGTTTTTAGTAATTTATACTTATTTAATATACTGTACAATATTTGTTAACAAGTTATATGTACTAACCTCGACTTGTAAAAAGCTAAGTAATGTAAATATAAGAAGAAGGATCAAGCATAAGTATATGCCATTTCGGAGGAGACTTCTTCCAGAGCGCCATGCTTTGAGTTCAGAGACATGTAGAAAACGATTTCGATATTCTGGAGGTAACTCAAATGCTGAAGGTAGTGGAAACAATGATTCAAAAAAGTCTTGCAACACTGCACGAACTATTATATTGTCTTTGTCAAGATTTGGATCCAAATTATCGTTGAGACAAATAAATTTCCTGCAATTATACATACATCATTTTAACACTTCAATATGATTCCTCGCCCCTATGCACTGTGAATTCACTACTACTTTTTGTACAACTAAATGTAAGGAAGACTACAATGTTTAATGTCATATCAGGTTATAACAATAACAAAACTAGGGAATATAACACATACTTTCTTGCAATATTGTTAATGGTTTGTAATATAATATTACAATTTCTGTCTTACACTTGAACTACTATTTGAAAAATTCTTAAGCAAATATAGCTCAAAAAACACATGTCATTTTTTTCTTATTCAAACATTTAAACGAACGAGTTTTCTGCCATTGAATTCACCATCTACAGTAATGCACCAACAATGCGCAATGCAAATTTTAGCCTAAATAAATCATTACTTTATATTCACGCAAACCAATAGCGGCTGTTGCTATCGCATTGTTATTAGTGCGGTGTTGCAACAAGCAACAATGGCTGCTGGATTCATACGGCAGTTTTACATTTTGTAAATCAGCATTCTTGAGACTGCTAGCAAGAAATTGCAAATGGATTGAAAAATAAGTAGAATATTGTTATATTCAATGTTATAAGGCCCACTTTAGGGAAAAAATGAAACAGTACTCCAAAGTTTTCATATCAAAAATTAATTTCAAAAAAATTTTTTTTTTCTACATGAATTTGGCATCAAAATTCGTTGTCAAAAATACCTTCAAATTAAACTATGTTTCCCCGTCTCTGCAATTTTTTTCAGTCTGATACACACAAGAAATGCTGAGAAAAAAATTAAACATACAAAACAAGTTTCTCATTGTATTTCTGCAACAGATTGCCCTAGGAGGCTGATTTTTTGTGAATCTACGTCATTTTGTATTCTCTTTCATATGAGCATCGTGATTATCAATTTAGTTTGGGGGCACATTTCACCGCCTTATTCAGTTATGCCTTTCAAACACAGCAAAGAAATTTCGACAATGGACAAAAATATGCTTTGAATTGACACAAAACAATATTAATTTTAAAAAATTAGAAAATAATTCCATTAAAATTTATGTTTAAAATTCAATTTTCAATAAAATTAAATGAAATTTCCATTTTTCCCGCTTTGAATATGTATGAAGAAATAAAAAATAAAATCCATGAAGTAGCAAACGAAATCTTAGGAGAAAAGAAAAAAATAGAGGGTGATTTCAAGAAGAGACCCTGGTGGAATGAAGAAATTAAAAAATTAGTAGATATTAAGAAGAAACTGTACCTACCACAAATGGCTTTCAACAAAAGAACAAGATGATAGAGAACAATACATGAAACTAAACAGAGAGGTAAAAAGAAGAGTAACAAATGCAAAAATTGATGTATTGTAAAACCAATGTGAAGGAATAGAAAAGTGCCTAGGTGCCTCTCGATCAAAAGAAGCACGGAAAACACTCAAAACTATGAAGAACAACTGGATCGAAAAATGTTATTGACAAATTATACAGGCTAAAGAATGGAGGGAATATTATGAAAAGATGTTCAGAGAAGATCGAACGGATCTTGAATATAACACAAACTAATGTAGATAGTGATGAAAACATTCAAGAAACCAGTAAAAAAAGACGTCCAGGAAGCTGTAAGATCAATGAAAAATGGAAGATCTGCTGGACCAGATGGTATACCAATAGAATTAATAAAAAGCAGCCCAGATGTATTTATTCAACCAATTAACCTTTATTTTCAACTATATGATAAGAGATGATGTCCCTACAGAATGGAAGACAGCATATATTTCAAATATATATAAAAAAGGAGAACATAAAGAATGTACCAATTATAGACCAATTAGTGTGGCAAATTCTGTTTCAAGAATATATGGAAAAATTATAAAGACCAGATTGGAAAACGCAATCAAAGATGTTGAAGAACAAAATGGTTTTCGGGCAGGAAGATCTTGCATTGATAGAATATTCTGCCTTAGTCAAATAATAGATAAAAGGTTAGCACATAATCTAGAAACACATATGGTCTTTATAGATCACACAAAAGCCTATGACAATGTTCCATTGGAAAAATTATGGGAAGTTCTCAGACATCAAAACATAAATATACAATTAATAACAGCAATTCAAAACCTGTACAATGATAAGCTGTATCAAAATTGGAAGAAAGATAACGAATCCATTTAAAATATCTAAAGGTCTGAGACAAGGATGCTGTATAGCTACTACTCTCTTCAAAATATATTTAAATGCTGCTCTTGAAAATTGGAGACGTAAATGTTGGAATATGGAGATAGAAGTTGATAATGATAAATTTTTTAACCCTTCACTTTGCTGATGACCAAGTTATTCTTGCCATGGATAAACAAGATATAGATTACATGCTGAGGAAATTAAATGAAGAACATACATCTTGGGATTTAATTATGAATCCATCAAAAACTGAGTATGTTGATGCGGGTTCACAGGGAACAGACTTAGTAATTGGGAACAGGTGTATTAAAAATACAACAGCTTAGTGTATGTATATCAAAGGAAGGTGGATGTGCAGAAGTAAAACATAGGATCTCTCAAGGGAGAGTAATGACAAGACAGTTAAGTAATGTTTTGTATAAATCTAAAAATAACAAGCACAACAAAGATAAAAATATACAAATCGCTGGTTGAAAGCATAAATACATACGGCTCAGACGTTTGGAATCTAAGTCAGAGCGAAGAGCAAAAATTAAATTCAATGGAAATGAACTATTGGAGATGCTGTTGTGGTCTTACATTACTGGATAAAGTACCCAATGTTGACATAAAAAATCAAATGGATATTGATATTGATATAATGGATGTAATTGATGCAAAATGATTGAGATGGTATGGTCATATTCAAAGGATGATGGAAAATCGATGGCCTAAGAAAATTTTAATATGGTTCCCTCAAAGAAACATGAAGTGTGGCAGACCATGGGAAAATGAGATAGAAAAGGCGATGAAGGAATGAGATCTTCAGGAGAAAGATTGGGAGGATCGAAGGACGTGGTGACTGGGATGCGAGAAGTGACGTCGGCTGTAAAGAACCTCGCTAATACTACCTTTAAAAGAAAAAAATTGGAGCGGTTTTTGAGAAAAAATGCTTATTTTTCGCACAATATTACACAGAAACTATTCATATTTTTGAAAAATTGAACCTGAACTTATTTAAAGGTCCATCTTTAAGGAACAGATTTTGTTGAGGAAAATATCTATATCTTGAATATTATAGTTGTACGAAGAAGCCCCCCAAAAATTGCACTTTTCCAGATTTCAAAAAAATCTGTTATTTCAACGAACATGAGACAACCACTATTCTCTTCAGCGTTCTTTGCACTATCAAAAGACTAAGTTTGATCAAAAAATTTGGAGCAATTTTTGAGAAAATTTTGAAAATGTTTTTGAGGCTTCATGTGAAGTACCCTCAAAAATCAAAATATTCATTTGAAAATTCCAAAGCCAGGACTTCATTTAGATCAATTGGGGAATATCAACTCTGAAGAAAATCGGCTGACTGGTTTGGGCACTAGTGTGGACATGTAGACGGACGTTTTGCTGTCAATCAATTTTTCCGTATCAAGAACCAATAACACATGGATTCTGGCTACAACACGTTTTTTTCTAAATATAGTAACAGGATTTATCCACTTTCTTGTCACCAGAACCCGGCAATAAGAGTTTTTCTGGTGAAAATTACCTTTTTTCTGGCGTATGATTACATAACTTTCTCGTCTTACAAAGTATTTGTAAGGCAAGAAAGTAAAAACCTACCCACACCAATAGCCCATGTAAATAATATCTATAACTCAATATTAAGAATCCGTTACTATCCAACACTTTGGAAAATCTAAAAATTTATTCTTGTTCCAAAGCCAAATAGAAATCACAGGTATCTAGAAAATTACAAAGCAGTCAGCTTACTGCCAACACTCATAAGTTTTAGAGACCTTCATTCTGAAAAGGTTAAACAATTATTTAAGCAAAACTCAAAACTTATCTAAACATCAGTTTCACTTCATTAACCAAATTTCAACTTCACATTGGTTTCTCAGACAAACAACTCAGCATATCAAGACAAAAAGCACACAATAGCAACTTTCCTGGACATATCACAAGCCTTTGACAGAGTTTGACACCAACTATTTAAATTACTATCAATAGGATTACCACTCTGTCTGGTCAACATCATAAAGTGAGTGACCACTTTAGACAGGTTTCAATATTCGTATTTTATATACTTTTTATTATTATTATTAATTGTTGTATACAATTGTTGATAGATACAAACACAAAAACAAATATATTCTCTTGTTTGAGAAAAACACACACAGTTATACCGTGCTTTGAATTCACTAACTTTGGTGTCAAAACTCTGCTATTATACACATTAAATCAGCCTTAATTTTAGAAATATTAAAACAATGAGATCAGCTAATCTCACAATATTTTTACATTAAATTGATTTTACACCAAAAATATCCTGAACATTACCAATTATTCAACTTCATTTTCGATCAGTTTGGAATTTTGAGTTATATTCAATGTTTTCATCTTTTGAAGTTTGATCAGCTGCTACAGTTCAGAGAAACCTCATAGCACTCATTTGCAAATAACTAACAATTTTCAATTACCAATCTCCATTCTCCTTGAGTATCAAACAAAAGAGAAACACTTTCCTGACTCATTGGATACAAAATCTTCAACTCTTCAGAAAATGGAATTGCAATAATACTTGGGATCTTTTATTTGTAGTAACATATATTGGATACTTTTCATATAAATTTATTTCAATAATTACATACAAACACTTACTTTGGATCACGGCGAACTTCATCAAGCATAACAATAAGTTGACTAAGGTTGGAACTCAGCATTTTGAACGTAACCGCTTGGCTTTTCTCTTTCACTACCTCCGTTTGATATTTCTTGTGAGATCCAAATTTTTCAAGCAAGGATTTTTTTATTGGCTCACAATTGCTAATCAACATTTTGCTGACAACTGGCTAACAAGACAATGCAAAATATATGTTAATAAATTAAGGTACTTGTAAGGTTTATTTGCTACTCTGGGAGAGATATATATTTACCAATTTTGAATCTTGGTATCTTTCATAAGGAGGAGTAGATATATGAATTTCTTGAGGTGAATGCTGAGAACAATTACAAATCTGATCTTCAAATTGCACCACCTTCTGATAACTCAATGGCAAATCATTCAGTTGAGTCAACAATGTGCGGATTTCACGATCAGACCACGTCCTGATCAAGCATACAAGAAAACAAATATTATTTTCACAATTAAATAGGTATTTTTTTATTGTAGGAAATTGTTTTCATAAGTATATAATTATTACCCTGAGTGGTCAGTATCAAATTTGTCAAATATTTCAGAGATAGTATGATTTTGTTTTTCACTCATCAAAAAGTAAAAATACGAGAAAGCAAACTGCATGTCCATTGCACTACGAACTTTGTGTGATGAAGTTTGCTCCCATTCATGAGAAAATCTGCAAAGTTAATCATACACCCTCTATTATGCAAATTTCTCTTACTTATTCACTCACTCACTGAAAATTTCACTTCTCTTTCATGCACAGAATACAAAAAAAGAGTTCTTTCACAGCACAGTAACATACCTGGTTTGAAGGATCTCCATTACAGTCTTGTCTACGAGATGTGGCATGTGTGCAGGTACTTTTCTGACTTCAAATCCAAATTCATTATTGTACAATCGATTTACAAAAAGTAATGATTCAGCAAATGTATCTTTTGATCGCTTGTTTGCCCAGGATGTCACACCTTTGGAATTGTAAGGGTTATGGACACCTCTCCACTTTCTTTTCAAGGAACTAGAATCTCTAGCATGCAATGTAATAGGATGATCTGTGTTGTGCAAAATTCTTGAATAGTTTTTTGCAATCAATATTTGTTTGTAACTTTCATTGTTTTTGGATATCAAGTGCATGCTGTGAAGATCTGAAGAGTGATACAATTTTTTGAGAAAAAGAGAAGTACCGCTGTTTTCCACACGTTCAGTCCCATTTTTAGAAACAAGATGTTTTGAATTATTAATCACTGAAAACGTATCCTTCTGAAGGGAAGTAGAAGTAGCAGTAACTTCACGAAAATAACCACTTATTGCTGGTTTTGCCTGATCATTGGGTCGTTTGTCATCTAAAATTTAAAAAAAATACAATTTTGCTTCTTAGAAGGAAAAAAATATATACATGCATACATTTGAAAATTTTTTACCTAAAGAGAAGTGCAGCTTTCTCCGTGCCCTGGAAAATAACAAAATATTCCATTAATCTCATCTGTGGAAAGGCAATAAGAATATATACTAAAAAATCACCTCTTAATTAAATAAAAATTAGAATTGTGAAAATATTGAAAATTGAAGTTTCTTCCATACCTGATAGCCTCTGTTTTAGTACTGGACAGAACAGAGGCCAACTCCTCACCATTGTGAAAGCCAGTCAATTCCCGAAAGTCTAAGAGATGACTGTCATCTACAAAATGATGCTCATTTAACGGAGAATCAATGACATCAGAATGATGTTCATCATAGCCATCTTCATTTGGAAATACAATTTCATTAGAAGGGCTACAGTCCCCTCCATCAAAAGAACAATCTGATATATTGCAGGAAATATCACAGGAACCATCACCTATCCAAGACCATGGACAAGACTCAGTACAATCTGGTACTGGCCATGAAAGATAAACCTGTTGGGAATGCATTCAAACAAACATTCTTGAGAACTCATGCGCACACACATACATGCACCTTAACAAAAAGTAGTATTTAAATTAAACTTTTTTAGAATGAAAACACACGAAATGTTTGAGCATAAAGTTTTCTTAATCCTTCATAAATTAATGTAGTTTTGTTCATTTGCATATTTGCACACTCTTTCAAGCTACTAAAAATGTAGTAATTTAAACTACATTCATCCATAACTCATTTCATATCTCTAAAATATTTTGTCTTCTTCATTTCATAAATAATCCAATATTTAATACTAAGATTCTAGCACAAAAAATCAGAAGTTTACTGCTAGTGCAATTTCAACACATAATCATTCTTTATAATTAATTATAATTCAAACGATCACTAAATATATGGCATGAACTTTCTTTTCAAAATCATTTTATCGTTTAATACTAAAAATACTTATAAGTCATTTAAGAAGCTTTAACGATGAACAATATTGTAATGCTCCAATGTAAAAATGTTCATATATGATTAAACTTATACGAAGTTTTGGGACAGAATTGTCAAAATCTTTACATTTTGTAAATTTTATTTTCCCAAATATTATTTCACTTGTTCTTACCAAAGACGTAAAATTATTTAGGGATTATAAATTCTCACTTCTTTTTTGGAATGTTATGCATTTATGAAGGTAAAATCTTCAAACAAGAGCAAACTAATCATTTAATCACATTTTTATAAGGTATCTAAAGGAAAAATAATCGTGAAAATATAAAGATAAAAATAAAATTCACAATTAACACCATGTACAATATAATAAATTTCATTCAGGAAGAGTAATGATAACTATTCTTTGAATAATATTCACTAATGACATTTAATGTAAGATTCTATTTGTTTTAAGTAGACGCCTAATTGTATTAATTTTAACCTTGTCATAGAAATCAATTTTAAATTTTGATTCATAATTATTAATTCTAGAACTTGGAACTTTAATGCTGAAGGAGTTCTTAGCTGTTTTCTATACCTTTTGTCCACCAGTATGAGTGATGAAATCATCAGGCCACACTTCTCGTCCAAAGAACACATCATCATTGAGGTACAGGAATTGTTGGGATAAACCTGGTATCCTACGAAGAATTTTTACATCAATGCATATGTGAAAACACAGTAAGTAAAATACAAAAAAAAAAAAAAAAATTTTTTTTCTTTTCTGTACTTACCGATGAATGTGGCTTTCAATAGCAGGACTACTGAATGTGGGTAAGTGAGAATGGTTAGGGAATATTTCTTCATGGGTAAGAAGAGTTAGCCTTGGATTATCTAAATTTAACCAATAGGGGATCTGACCATTAGTAACCAAATAAATGTGTCGTACCCATGGAGCATGCGTTTCCAATGACCTCAGAGAGTAGCGCAGTTCCTACAATTCATTTTCATTCCTTTACCTCATGTCCTTAAAAATTAGGGATATCACTGATTCATAGTATTAGAATACCTCCTTGTCCTCAAAGCGTGATGGTGCCAAATCCTTCATGTCCCAAGGTGGAGGAAGTTCCAGAATAAGATACGCTTTGCTAATATTAACTTTTTGACCCAAAACAGTTACATTTTCCATCTGTAAAAGAAAGAGACATTGTTTTAAAAAAACGAGCATCAATAATCCTTATAAATAGTTCTTATAAAATGTTTGCATTGAATATAACCTGGAGTATTTCTTTGGTTGTAGCAATTGATGGAAGTTCTAAAGTCATCAGATTTACTTCAAAATTTATCCATACTCTTCTAATATTAACATGAATATTTAAAGATAATTCCTGTGATGTCATTCTTTTAATCTTAGACAACTTAGTTGAGGCTAAGCCTGTGCATAACACAGCATTGTGTAATAAGTAACTGTTGGGTGCAGACTGATCTAAGGAACAGAAATACATTTTATTCTTCATTTGAAATATCTGATAAGACAAAGCAAAATTATTTTTGTTTTTTGTTTTTGAATAGATACCTGATGTCCAATACGTTTGACTTAATGACATATTATGACTGCCTATATCCACTAATGAATGTATAGCACTCTCAGCTGCCTGGGGTGATGAAAATTCAACCAATGTCCAATTCTGTGGTTCTTTATTATTATTAGTATCACTTACTTGTATTTTTTTAACAATATATGGACGGTCAAGATATTTCATCCACCCTCTAAGAGGAAGCAAATAAAAAAAATTGTCATACCAAAAAGCATATTCACCCAAAAAATAGAAACATGAAGCAGAATATTTTTATGACATTATTACCTATAAGCTGCAAAGTGAGAAGGCATACAATTCGTAAACTGACATTTTACTGATTTTTTCATCATAAAATTTTGATGTTCTTGCATTTGTTGCAAAAGAAGTGGATCAGATCCATTGACCCATGTATACACAACATCTATAGGAACAGTTTGACATAATTTCTTCTGAAGAGACTTGCCTACAACATTATCACTAAATGAATTATATACCGTTTCTGTCTGATTCCATTCAATCCATACCTACAAAAAAATAAATGCACAGTATAATATTCAGGTGAAATTTCATTTTTCTATTAAGTTGCATTTTTTCAACAATTTATTGACACACCTCACCAAACTGTATTACAGATACAGTCAAAATCAGGAAAGCCAGTAACACAAAAACGAATGAATATTTATGGGATAATATGTCATACGTCCTTCTTTGAAGTATTTTCCATGAGCCCATAATAAATGACATAAGCTGCAATTACAAATTAACTTCTGTAATTGTAAAACATTCATCGCCACTTGTTTAACATCAATTTCAGAGTCTGTTGAGGCCATCCCTCTGCTTTAAGCACTCCTCATTGTGTTTACGTTGTGATTATCTTAACACAAAAGTACCGCACCCACATCACCCAACATTGCCCACAGCCCAGCCGGCTAAGTCAGCGATGTCTCAAAAACACACACGCGGTAACAAGTGCACATTCAGTATATACTCGTTATAAGCAGAGCAGAAAGACACACGCGAACTCTGGTTACTGTAGTACACATTTGTCTCAAAAGGCGGGAAAAACGAATGAAGTATATAGGCTTGCAATATTTGCAATATAAAATCAAATGGTTAGATCTGCAGGTATGCGTGAATTCCGTTCATAAAACGACAAAACACAAAAAGTACGTTATTCCGATAAATGAGGGTCGTGTTTTTCTCAAGTTGAGTAAAACAAAACGTAAAATACTATGAAATATTAAGATTTGAATATACATAAAAAAATAGGCAGTATAACTAAACTGATTGCCTTGATGTTATCAAAGGAAGATTATCCACAACACTCAAATTTGATGAGAAAACATTATTAATGACAGTCAATACTCGTTATCAGCAAAGAAACGACGTCAACAAGAGCGAGAAACTAAATGAATAAAAAGTGCATGAACTGCCCAGATAATCTACCCATCCCCCCGCACACACACGCTGTAAGATGTAATGTACACGGGAGATCAGGGCGTGGAAGTGCGTTGAAAGCAGAAGCAAAGAGCTGCGCCGCTAGTCCAGACAGTCGGGCAGCGGCAGGGTGTAGTGCATGATGCGCGGGGGCGTCTTGTCGGCCTCGTGCCAGTCCACCAGGTTGTCGGGCTCGGCGCACTCGCGCCACGTTTCCGCCTTGATGGGAGCCAGCAGACCGCGCCACATCTTCTCGTTGTGCTTGCACCACTCGGCCATGCGCGCGTTGCCCTGGCGCGTCGCGATCTCACTCGCCGTGCGCAGCTCGCGCAGCGCCTTCTTCTGTTGGCGCTTCTTGTTGTTGCTCTTCAGGTACGTGAAGTACGCCTAAGGAAAATACGAGAGGGCAAGGTCAAGGGTAAATTCATTTAAAAATCATTTCAAGTATTTGTACCCATAATTCCTATAAATTATGAGGTTTACATCTGTAGGCTTATATCTGTAATGTAAATATTAACGACGCGCGAAAGGTTGAAAAATGCTTATAACTGCGGGAATTTAACTTTGAAATTTTGGAACATTGAAAAGTAGAGTTTGCCAAGTGATTTATCAAAGTTCGTCGGTTAGAGAACATCGTAGTTCTCTAACCGTAAAAAGTTAGGAGAAACACTGGAACCGTAAAAAGGAGCGGTCTAGCTTCAATAATGAAGGTGAAGGGCAGATTCGAAAAAAAGTTAATTTTTTGCAATATTCGAACACTCAGAAGTTTTAATCAAACTCAAACCTGCACCATATTTATGTCCACACCGTTCTTTATTTGAATACAGAATTAAGGAAAATTTCTAGAGCCATTTTTTGAGATTTTTAAGTCTCTAGAGGCTCTGTAAAATACCCACCAAAATGAAAAATTTCGTTTCAAATCCGCAGGACTTTGAGTATGGCCAGATTGTTCAGGGAATATTCATTCTGGAGCAAATCCTATGAACGGTTTAGGCATTAGCGTTGTTCAAAAACAGATGGTCGGACAGGTAAACATTTTGACAAAAAACACCTCTCTTTGAGCAATAGGGGCTTCCAACAATGTACTTCCATCAAAATCTTGACATTGAATTTTTGTAGCATTACATACCATTTTTATACTACATATACAGGTGTGTTTTTTATTTGTTTACTTTCTTGAATGGGCTAGATAAAGTTACTTTGTAAAAAATCCTCTTTCATTTTTTGAAAAACGAAATCCTCTTGTTTTACACGGATGAGCCTCTTTCAGACCAATGTCAATCATCGTGCATTCTTTGAAAATGCCTTGCACTAAAAATTAGAATCTGAATGTCCCTGCGTTCCCATTTGGCAGAACTATACATTACACTTATCACTACGTGCCTGGAAAACGTCAGCAATTCGCAATGAAAGCGTCACCTGAACTGCGAAATGCCTGGGCTCACTACGCTACCAGTGGAGGATTGAAGGGTAATGCCAGAGTGCCATGGGACCACCAACGAATAGGAACGGAAGATAATTCCGCCGTAGACTCCCAGGAGGCGCGGACTTGTACCGCGATGCACGTCCACATCTCGGCCAGGCAAATTCACCTCATCACCTGACGTTGTGGGAAAGTAGAGTTGTTTGTGTGATTTTTGTTTGATGTCCTACTCACTATGCGCCAGCCCCATAACGTCTGAACGGTTCACGATATCGAAATGTCGTTTTCGATCAACAATGCGAAATCATGAGGCAAGTAAACGCCGTAGAGATAGAAATACGTAGTAATATACAGTGTTAGATATGAAGAGACTATTGAAATGTGCATCAAAGCAGACATAAGTATGAATGAACTTTCAGGCTCAGAATTATTTCAAAAATACAAAATTGTTTCTTTTAAAATTATTGATATAGAAGTGACTCAGATGGACAATAGGTTTCAAGATTTACAAAACTTGCATTTTATTAAATTTCTTGACGAAAAGCAGTTTTCCACCTACAAAGCGACCTTTCGTTCAGACACGTTTTCTTTCCTAATAAAACAATATCCATTCTTTGACTGTGAGCAGCTTCGAAGTGATTTGAGAAATGTATTCATTGATAATGCAAAATACATGGCTGCAGATTTGTAGTATTTATTAGACAAATTGGTCAAAAAATGATTAAGAGACGGTTCGGTTGATAAAACTCAGTCTTTCTATTTATCTACAGCATTATGTGAAAGGAATATGATTTCATTAAAGAGAGTAAATATATTCCTAAGAAATTTAATGGGAAACATCAGAATTTGTGATTTCAATACTCTGGCTATCGAGAAGTGTCTGCTAAATTAACTGTGCAAAAACGACAGCTTTAATGAACAAATTATTGACGTTTTTCTGAATAAAAAACGATATTGGTGCTAATTTACAAAAAAATGTAAAATAAGATTTTCAGAATACCTAACTGCAAGACTAGCTTCGCCACTGCTATGGTAAAAGTGCGGAGATAAATATTTCAGAGAAAACGTTTACAGAGAGTACTTCTCCATACATCACTTACAGTTTTTATCTGTTTTAGTCATTAATAAATAAAGGAAGAAATAAAGAGATAATCAAACTTACCTTAATAGATCTATAATATGACTCGGCAAAGCGTATGTAACTACACGCCTTGCTGAATAATTTGCAGAACTTTTCAATTTTTTGTGTTGTCTCTGTCACTCCCTTCGTATCGTCGATGTCCATCTGAAAAAATAATTAGGAAGGTCAGTACCATTTCTATACAACATAATGCTTTTAAATTAATTGCAGGGGTACTGAAATACAATTTTTGATGGTGTTTTATAATATAAAATTCACAATCCTCTTGGGATCGGGATATTTAATCTTCATCAACTACAATAGAAGTATATAAAGTTATTGATGTTTCCGGGCACGTCAACTATTACGTCATTATTCCCGTTAATCTGGAGGATGTTATAATACCAAGAGGTGACGGTGTTCCTTCTCCCGCCTGATGGTGCCGGCCTAGGTGTTGGCTTGCCAAGTATCTCCGCCCAGCCGGGTCAAAGAAACTGAATGCTCCCGACGGTCCTCCCTTCATGAATATAGTTCAGTTGTTCCCAGTTTTATTTTGTTAACAAATTTCGTACTTACTGACCTTTTGCGTAAAACTCAGTTTAAGTTGCTATTATAGCATTATTTTTTGTTTAATTACAAATTTATTACAACAATTAATTTACATTTATTACAAATTTAAATTACATTACTTGTTGCTAGTTGAAGGCCTTTATGCCAATAGAAAATCTACACCCGATATTGTAACCTTTCGAGTCCTGGTATTCACCCCAAATGGTCTTTACAGCCCATCAAACCTTCGGAAAAATAGACCACATGGTACATATGGAAATAAAGCATAAAGCGGTAAAACCTTCTGTAAGAAGACGAGTACGTAGCAAATTCTTTCTAAACTAATTATTGCTAGACGCGGAAGTCATGTGTTCAAGATTTCTATATCTTCAGCACCTGAAATGGAACGTCGTAGAAAATTGTTCGCAACCCCGCCTTTATGCTAAATTCACTCACAGACATATCCATTTGCCCCATAATATGCTCGCGATTAATTAATTAGCTAACCGATCTAGGCTCCGATCTACTTCCAACTAATCTTTTTCAGCAGCCATTAATGATCCTTTCTCTAATAGCTCGAACATTTCCTAGAAGTTTTCCTAATTATTTTATGAAGCGAGACTTTTATCTTGATACGTTCTTGCAAGAATTAGTTTGTATAACGGTAGAAATAATTCATCCATTTCCCTCTTCTGTTGGTGACTAATTTAAGAAATGTGAATCCAGATTTCATCATTGGGAAGCACCCGCATGTCATTGGTATTTGAGTCTTTCAATCTACATTGTATCCATTCATGACCGTAAGTCACGCGTAAACCATTTTGTGTTCCTTTCAAGAGTGAGAACATAACTTTCACCAACGTTTGCACTTTTGCTATTACACGCTTAATTTGTGCTCTAGTCGATTTTCTTCATCCACTTACTACTCCTATCCAATAACTATGCATATCTGCATGGAACATCTACTTGAAAGTGTGAAGTTGAAGGGAGACATCTCACCAAGTGGGACAAGGTGATGCACAGCCCCTGCATGATCATGGCGCATGTGATGGAGTACTGGCGCACGGTGAGCATGTCGGGCACGGTGAACTCGGGGCGCGCCAGGTGCTCCCACAGCTTAGCGCCCTCCCAGTCTTCGAGGCGGATGCACCAGAGCCAGAGCGTGGCGTAGAGGCGGTGCGACGACTGCGGGTGGCGGCCCGTGTAGATGGCCTCGCCCTCGCGTTTGAAGAACTCCTCGCAGCGCATGTAGGGCAGCACCGAGTAGCCTGTGTCCAGGTGGATCTCCAAGGTCAGCGCGTAGTACCTGCTCGCATACCCATGCACTTTGCTTTGAAGGATTAACTCATGTTTCCGGGCACGTCAACTGCTAAGTTCATTAGTACCGTTACTATATCCATTGATTGTTTAGTGATTCCGGGCGCGTCAACTACTATTGTCATTAGTCCCGTAATTATAGTGCGTGTTTATGCTCGGGAGGTGGCGGTGGTCTTCCCCCGCTGGATGGCCAGATCCGGCACCGATCTACCGTCGGCTAACGGGGTTTTCCCCAACGAGATATCTCCCACTAGCGGGGTACCGTCCCAGCCGGGACAAGCTCTAAGTCTCCGACCGGTCTCCCATCACGTGTGGTAGTGTAAGTGCGTGTGTAAGGGGTGAGAATAGGACAAGGAAGAGGAAGGAAAGGTCGCGCGCGGTCCGTTTGGTAGGGTACTGCTCAGGCATTCGCCTGGTGTTGAACACTGAGGGTGACGACACTGAGGGTTCACTTCTATGCTTTTAAGCAGAGAAGTACATTCTGGGCTAGCTGCGATGCCCAAACACTCCAAGAAATGAAAAACGTATAAAGGTAACTCACAATTTGTTAATAAATTACATGGTTTCTGATTTAATTTATTAATTATCTAAAAATATGAAACAACGAGGTAAGTCTCTCACTATATGTGTATTACATCGAGGATGACACAATCTTAACTCAGGATATGCCACAGCTTTTAATATTCTATGGTTTTACCTCGAAGCGATTTTTGAGAACACCCACCTCCTGTGATGATGAAAATCATGAAATGTCATCAAAATATTCATGTTGTTCAAGGCGTGGCGTGGAAATATGTTTTATCGCAATGCCTAGCGCGCCAGAGCGCTGTTCCTGCTGCTCCTTGACGTCCGACACCCGTCCAGGGCTACCGCTACTAGATTGGCCTATGCTTTCTCCTCATCGGACGATCGTCCGACAACAGGCTGGCGGATGGAGGGGAATCTCAAGCCTAGTAAACCCGCGCAGTCCATCTCCGCGCATTTCGCCCTGAGATTGCAGTATGACGACCGAAACGTTTGCACGTTCCGCGAAGCACCATTTTATGTCACGAACCATGGGACCACAATACGGACACTTCGTTTCAAAAGCCAGACCAGACGCTGACCGCCATGTTGCACGGAGACAGAGAAGTGTTGACAAACATTTTGAACGTGCTACAAAATGACAATTTTCAACGAAAAATGAAGGTGTAATTAAAATAAAAGAAGCAATATTTAGTGAAATGCAACCTATCTGTTTCAATGGCTTGTAACGTGATAATTTTTATATCTGGCTATATTTAAAATTTCTGCTAACATTGTAATGCCAATCGGTGCCTGAAGTTGATTGACTGAAGTCGGATACGAGAGCCTAGTGTCGACTCACCAGGTGATGCCCGAC